>JWJB01010307.1:0-28883 GCA_000812895.1 Rutstroemia sydowiana
TAAATGTTAGTGGGTGATCTGGAATCAATGTCACCCTGCTCTGAAGTGTATCGCGAGATAGCGATCTTAAGCAGATAACATGGAACAGACAGAGAACATCTCAGTTTACCTGCCTTTTCCGCAAAAATGTTATCTCTTGGCGACGAGAGATTATGTACATATAAGAGAGTGAGTTCAACACTTAGAAACATCACTCACACATCTCCACATCCGTCTCTTCATTCCTCAATCAAAGGCTGAAGTCAATCATCATGTTTTCCAAACTCCTTCCAGTCGTTGCTTTTGCCAACGCAGCCATGGCTGCCTGTCCTCTTTCCATTGCGATCACAGGTACCAAGAGCCACATTGCTCAAGTAGGCGTTACCAACACCGGCAGCGAGACGATTACCGTTTTCAAAGGAAACACCGTATTCAGCTCTCACGCCACCAAAGATCTCCTGGTATCTGATTCTGGTATGCAACGAAACACTTCCTCCCATTCTTTTCCCTCTTTCCGAATTCGCAACAAGTCTAACCATGTGATCCCGAATGAATAGAAGGTCAAGTACTTCCATTCCAAGGAATCTACGTCAACTACAAGAAAACCGATCTCGCACCAGAAATGTTCCAAACCATTCTTCCGGGCGAAACAATCAGCGCATCCATCAGCGCAGCTGAAACCTATAATCTTGAGGGTGTGGAAACCGCTCAGGTAACCGCCATTCAAGGGTTCCGCTACGCAACCGGAACAGATGCACCAACTACTTTGAAGGAACTTTCTGCTTGTGAAGATGTGACTTCTGGAACTGTAACTATTACTCCTGATCAGAGTAAGGTTGCCGAGTAAGTTTCACATCACTTAATTATTGACAATCATCAGACCTTGAATCCAGATCACCCACTAACATTTATAAACAGAGAATTAATCCACAAACGCGAAACCTCATCCCGTATCAAGAAAAGAGCCGTAACCTACAACAGCTGCACCAGCACCCAAACCAGCGGCCTTCAAACCTCCGTCGCAGACGCAATCTCCATGTCAGCCGCAGCCTACACCGCCGCCGCCTCCGCAGCCGATCTCTTCACTACCTGGTTCAAATCCACCTCTGAAGAAACCAAAGTCCGGTCCATCTATCTCGACATCACGAACGTACAAACCACATCACCAAAAATCTACTGTACAGATGTTTATGGTGACTGTGCAGATGGATCCGCTTTACTCTACACGGTACCTAGCGCTAATACCATCGTTCCTTGCCCAAATAACGGGTATTGGAGTTTCCCGGAATTGTCGGTGGATTGTACGGATTTTGATTATGATAAGGGAGGAAGTATCCTTCATGAGATGTCCCATCTTTATGGCACGGATGATTGGGCGTATGGTCCTGATGCGGCGTTGCAGTTGAGTGCGAGTGAGGCGGCGGATAATGCCGATACGTATGAGATGTATGCGGGGAGTGTGAGACTTGGGGGATGTGCTTCTTAGGTGTGTGGTACGAGGGCTGAGTGGGAAGGGGAATGAGTGAGTGAGTGGGTGGGTGTGGATATTCTTGTGGTACAGTAAGGGACATTCATTTAAAGCGAGCAAGCAGAAAGGTTACATTCATTTATTTGATCTCCGATTTTTACTTCGATCACTTGGATTTTGGGAAAGGAAGGAATCAAATTTTGAATTTAATGGAATATAATTTGCTACACCATGTGTCATGAATGAACAAGACAATACATAAATTGTTCTATTTCTGTTCCACGACGGAATAACCTGCCCAGAAAAGAAAAATCAAAACTCAGAAGGAAATTTACCCTACTTACCTATGTATCTTACACACTCTGCATATATTTCTACTTTTTCTATCCGTACGTTTCTCAACCTCAGAGAATCAATATCCATCATGTTCTGGCATACATGTTTGAAGATTATCTAATGTGTTAATGGACCGGCAATGCAGCGAAACAGCTATGAGTAGGTAGTCATCTATTTATATATTTATTATCTATTATCTACCCCAAACAGAACATCTAAATACTTATCAATAAGTATGATGCAAGTATGCATTACCACCGAGATTTTTTTCAAGTCCCCATTCCATTTGGGTACACATCCTCATTATATCTACCGCTTCCGCGCCCTCACAACTGGCCAGGAGGTACTGTACCCAGTTATCCAATTGCGCCCCTCTATTAATTCTCAACCATCCGGTTAACCCCCAAACTTGAATCCACAAATACCTCAACTCCCTTCATACGATGCATATCTTCATTCACCCCGTCCCGGCGTCATGAACTTCATTACCTCATCATCTTTAAACCCCAAACGAACCCAAGCAAATAACAAATCCCACAATCTTTTGATATCCTGAACTCCATTTCATTTCCATTTCATCTCCTTTCCATTTTCATTTCCATCTCTTCTTTATTTGCCTTTTCAATCTTCATCCTACCCTTCCACTACTCCAGTACATCTCTTCATATGAATCCTCCCCCGAACCACGTGAATTTACCTCCTCTTCAACCCCACAAAACCCTCATCACCCATCCCAAACCCACTCACCCCCAAATCATCACCTAGCAGAAACAGTCAAAACCTGCACCTGCACCTGGATCTGCGTCTGAGTCTCCACCTCTTTCTCAGTCACCGTCTGCGTAACCGTTTCCGTAATGGTTACTGTCCCACTTGCACTCCCCTCCACCACAGAACTCGCAGCAGCGGTGGTTGTAGGAGCAGCAACCGTAACCAGACTTTCTGATTGCGTGGTGGAAGTAGCAATACTAGTAATCCCCGCAGCGATCTGTGCAGCCGGCGTAGTTGTACTCGTACTTATAACAGTACTCTCTACAGAACCCGCAGTTGGTGTAGATAAAATCGTCGGCGTAAGTTCAGGTGAAGTTGAAGTGGAAAGTTTACGCCCATTCCCATTTCCATTTCCTTCAACTTGAGAGCTGCTAGCGCTAGCGGTTGTTAAGGTTACGGGGATAATGGTTAGAATGTTGGATTGTGAGGATGAGCTAGTTGGAGAGGGGGAGCTGGTGATTGGGTCTTGCGTTGATGTTGTGCTTGCTTCAACTGAAGAGGAGGAAGTAGTGAGTGGTGAAAGTGGTGAGAGTGTATTTGTACTTGTACTGGCACTAATAGTGATAGGAGAAAGAATTGACTCGGAAGTGCTGGATGTTGTTTGTACAGACTGTGAAGTTGAAACCGAACTTGGTGCAATAATACCAGGCAAAGTGGTAGGTATCGGTGGAAAAGTGGTAGTTATTAATGTTGGTGATGATGATGGGGAATTCGAAGGCGCTGAAGAAGATTGAGATGAAGTTGAAATCGAACTTGATGCGGTGATACCAGGTAGAGTGGTAGGTATTGGTGGAAAGGTGGTGGTTATTAAAGTTCGTGATGATGATGATGATGGCGAAACCGAAATCGATAGCACCGAAGAAGATATCGACGCAGAAGTAGCAGCCGGATGAGCAGAAGAAGAAGTCGAAATCGAAGCAGACACCGAAAGCCCAGAAGAAGCAGAAGCAGTCGGTACAGTAGTAGTATAAGAAAACCCAATAGCGGATGCTTCAGAAGGGGATATGGTAACTGTAACCATGGATACAATTGGTGTGTTTGTATTCGTTTTATTTGCGGATGTTGATATTGATACAACACTAGTACTGCCGCTGAGAGTTGATTTTACACTGCTGATGATGGAGGATTTGCTGCTACTGCTGAGAGTTTGTGTTGTGACTTGGGACTCGGCTGTGATGCTTTGCACAGATGAAGATTTGCTGCTGGTGAAAATTTCCGTCGTGCCTTGAGCAGTGAGGCTTTCCACAGATGAAGATTCTGCAGCAGTAGTTGCGGCGATGGATGAAGAAGTGGATAAAGTAGATTTAGACTCTGTAGTCGAAGCGTATATAATTTCAAAAGATCCAGTGACAATACTTTGAATTACACTTGTACTTGATGCTACTGTTGTCGCAGCAATGGATCCAGTTCCGATGAGAGATGTTGAGGTATTGGATGAGAGGGTAGAAAGAATTGATACCGAGACGGGAGTTGGGATTGCGATGCTTGACTGACTTGTTATTCCGATTGAAGAAGATGGGATTCTGGTTCCGCTTATCAAGGTTGAGCTTCTGGATTGTGTGGTAGCAGTACTGGATGGAAATGCACCCGTTGTTGAGATCAAGCTAGTGGAGACTGAACCCGCCGATACACTCACGATTATACTGCTAGATTTCGTCGAAATGGTGCTCGCGTCGACAGTGCTGGATATAAGTGATGGTGATGTGATGGTGGGTTTGAAGAGGGGACTTGTGGTTGCATTTGCGGAGTTGATGGGAGAAGCTGAAATTGTGGATGTGGTGATTGTGGATGCGGTGATTGAAGAACTTGAGTCCAGGCCAGCTGAGGAAGACTGTAGCGATGAGGAAATGGTTGGTATTGAACTTGAGAGTTTTGAGGTCGATGGAAATATGGATGGTGATCCGCTGATTGGGGATGTGGTGGCTTGTGATGGTGGGACGATAGTGAGCGTAAAAAGGCTTGATGTTATGGCACCTGAAGCCCGAACATTGGAAGCATCAACACTTGAAGCCCCAATACTCGACACCCTCACACTGGAAGCCCCAATACCCGAAGTCCGCGCACTGGAAGCCCCAATACCCGAAGCTCCAACGCTCAAAGCACTCACACTTGAAGCTCCAGTACCTAAGATCTGTGCATTGGGAGATGCCGACTGTGAGGTAACCAATGACGTAGCCGAGCTCGAAATTGCAGTTTTAGATAACTGGGCTCCATTGCTCAAGGAGCTTGCCGGAGAAAGAAGACTTGACTGCTGGGCAAAATTGCTAGAGACGCTTGTGACAGAAACCAAGCTGGATCCCAAAGTAGCCGTCGGTTCATCTCCTGCATGTGACTGTATCGTGATACTCGATAACGACGATAACGACTCCGTACTCGAACTCACTACACTACTTTGTACAACCGACGTCTGTTTTGGTTGAACTGCAGTACCCAATTGAGCCGTAGAAGTTTCATCTGGTAGGATTGTGAAATCCAGGGCACTGTTTGACCCACCAACATTATTTGAATCGTGATGGTCTCGTGCGAAACTATTCCCGTTGTCAGCGTTGTGATGACTTATGCAATGCACTGCGGGTGCATAACGGATATAATGGAGAAGTGGGATGGAGGAGAAAGGGGAAGTGGGTGTGATGTGATGGAGATGGAAAAGAGTGCTTACTTTCTCGAAGTACCATTGCGCCATAACGGACCTGCCGTACCTAAGGTAGCGAAGAGAAAAATATTAAAGAAAGGAGCAATGATCTTCATGATAGGAAAGTATACCGGATGGCCGGGGTTCTCTCGCGAAGGATCCGAGGGCCCAAGCACTTGCTGCAGAAATGGCCAAAGAAGTATGGAGATGAATAAAACGAGGCAGTTTGTGATAGGGCAGGTTTAAGGAAAATTATATTAAAGATTGAATGTAGTAAGGAGTGTCGAAAGAGAGAAATGAAAGCACTATGAATTTTACAATGACAGACAAAACACGAAAATGAAAAAATAAGAGAATGAATGATGTATGAAGATTATTTACAGCAGATTGTTACCTAACGGAGAGAAGCTTTCTATATAAACCTGTGAATTCACTCGGTCTCAGGTCTCATTGTACGCAACCCAAGGCTGTGGTTACTTGGCGCCCACCCAAAAAAACATCAAGCTATTCACAGGTTGTCGTGTAATTTACAGGTGAGGAAAACTTCAAAGAAAGTTCAGTAGCAATGCGTTCATCTTGTCCTATCCCCAAAAATTTGCACGTTGAAGATTCGCAGCCAATCAATTGATTGTTCACGACCCTAACCTCAAACAATAACTGGGCGGTTAGAATTATGGGGTTGTAGGGGAAGAAACACGTTCAGATGAACCGAAAGGAATTGATTGGCCCAACGCATAAATTCGCGAAGACGTGCATATTATGTAAGATGTACGAACACGAACGTACCTATCATGAATATGACAGGTGAAACCAACCAGACAGGGAATCCAATTTTTAACCTCATCTATGGTTACAATCTTAGTATATGTATAAGCGCGATGCGCGATCCAAAACCATGGGGTGATGTTCCACTAGATGTTTATAGTTATGATTGCATGGCATCCAAACCGCTCTTAGGCGAGAACCTAGTACTGGCAGTTGTACTAACCCTGGAAGGGACTTAAAGTAGGTATGTGATTCCGGGATTCCGTTGAAGATCCTGCATATATTTAGAGTGATGAGGGCGAACGATGTTTGAAATTGTGGAATTCCGTTTAGCCATGTTTCTAGGATCATGAAAATCCTTGACCGTGGAAATGTTAGCCGATTAGTAGACAGCGAAGACCCATTCGAGTCCCCTGAGTGTACTGCAATACATGGGTTATACGGCAGTACTACAGTAGTCTAATTTGCAACGTTCCTTCTGTCTGGATCTGTCTTCTTGCAGCTTCGCGAATCGTGATGCGGTCTAGATGAATTAACCTCCATGTCTCTTTGTCTAGACTTAATATTTTCCTTTCCTGCGAAGTCGGAATCATGCGTGGAAGGCAGCTTTGGGTCGCGATATCGCTGTGTAACTCTAGGTTATTTCTGACTCGCTGTCGATAATCAAAAGGCAAACTAAACCTTAATCGCCTACATATTTGCAGTAGGTTGATTTTTGTCCGATGGTAGAAATATGGTGAAGTGCATCAGTTACTCGTAAATTACATCAACGCATCCATCCTATCAATTTGGTGGCAAATAAAATAATAATATCTTTGGCAATGATAACGTAGTTCAAATTTGATGGTTATGTACTTTTGAGTAAAGGGATTGGAACTTGGAAGGAAGGTCGACCTTGTCGTCGCTAGTTTGTCGCTGTCTCCCTGGAACACAAAACTCGGCATTAACTAAGTGTATGAAAGAAAGTGGATCTTGAATCTACTACAACCATTAATTGATAATGTAGATGAGGTAATTCTGGGAATGGAGGTGAAAAGAAGCAATCGCTTCAAATTCGATGAGGGCAGTTGGGAGGGTGGGTGTCGATGAGAAACAAGGTAGGAAGGAAGGAGGCATTACTACATTTGATGGCAATGCTATAACACGAGCTAGGTTATTTATGGTTCGCTGATTTAAGGTTAATTTTGTTAATTCAATGGACGAACAAATGGTATATTTTCGTCGCATATTTGCTCGTTATGTACACCTACTACTGCCAGTCTCATCTCCAGTGGACGTCTACCGATTGATGTGTCTTCTCTGTATCTCATACTTTCTTGAGAGCTCTGGGATGATAAGATGAATAGGTGTTTAACTTAGATTTATTTCCACGCACCACTGTGTCGGGTACTTAGATCACCAAGTCAGAATCCATGGTGCTGGGTGGTTGGGGTACAGCGAGACTTTAACCTAACCTGTCGGCATTGGAGGCCTATGACACTGCATATTACATTGCATTCTGACTTCAAATCCTTCTAATTTACGCTTCTAAGTACTCCAAATAACTTCTTAACTACCGCTTGGGAACGGTAGTCAAGTTAAATGATAGAAAGCAAGCGCTTAAAGTCATATTCGTCAGATAATAAAAGCTTTCTTTTTTTTCGCATTCGTATTGTCTCGCATTGGGCATTATTTGCTGAGTATAAGATTGTAACAGTAGGATAGCCTCTGTACATCATATGAACCACAAATGTGTCCGAAAGGTTTCCGATGTGTCATCGAGACCAACTAAAAAGCTGTTATGCTATGATTTCAAGCATTCTTATTGGACTCTCCTCTACTGCGCAGATCCGATGCTTCGTTGAAATAAAGGTTGTTGGAAAGTGACGTGGGGGGCTTGTTGGGGTGGTAGAATTGCTTCCAACCAGTGACACAATGAGACAGAGAGTATTTGGTATGTGTGTTGATCCACGCCGTGGCAATAGGCGCCCCTGCGATCATGTATCGACGATGTGACGTTAGAATCTTGAAAGTTGCATCGAGGCAATATGGAAATGCATAACGGTTTACGATAGTACTATGTGATTGTCAATCTTACTCGAGGGTCAAATAGTATCATCCTGGCTGTTCTTTGGCTAAACCTTTACAGACTCAGGAGATAACAGGTATCTCCAACTCCATACATCTGTATTCCCATCAATCAATAGTGTTGACGGTTTCAACACAGGGATAATCATGTGCTGCTACTTGAATTATTTGTTGAACATTTTGTAGAATAGGCAGCGGTTTCCTATACATTCATCTATTCAGCAGTACGTCTCCCAAAATATCCACAAATTATTTATATCCAAGCTCATGGCGAATTTGGAACCAGCCTCGCGGAAGACATACTAATCACGATTCTACCACACATCAATGTAAAGGTAGCGGACTTAGCACCCACAAGAGGTTTTATGTCCGAACTCTAAGTTCCGTGGAAACGCCAAGCTCCGTAGGAATACATATGAATCCGAGCTTTGTATGGGGCCTTCAAGATAGTTTATTATGGTAAGTTAGAGGAGTGTATCTGCAGCCAAGTGGGGATCTCGTAAACCCAGCAATCGAAGTGGCAGAAGCCATGTTCGCTTGCTGGGTTGAACATTAACGAGCAGGGACAAAGATGACAAAGATGACCAGATATCTATTGGACTACACCTGATTGGCGACTTCGCACAGCCCTATTTCCCTAGGGTTTTGATCCTGATAGATCCTATAGTTCTGAGTAAGTACCTTAAGTATCTGACTGGCTAGGGGAATATATGTGTTGTCGAATAAAGACTTGAAAACATAAAGCTATTCGGGGGAGTCGGGGAGGTGGGTCTTCCCGCAGGTAATAAAGCGTGGGGTAGCAGTACAGTAGTAGTAGGCAACTGAGACATATTAGTGGAATTAAATCTAGAAATGTGTATGAAAAGCTTGATATAGTGCCGGCAATCATGTGAAGGGTCGTCCCAAGGTCCTTAAAGTTTTCTTTAAACTTATAATTTAACCTCAACCCCCGTGTTGATCCAAAACCTACAGGGAATGCAATCCTACTGTGACTGTGACTCGTGGTTAACAGGTCCCTTTTTGCAGGTGTTGGTAACTTGGCAGCGTACTAATGAAATTAAGGTCGCCGAAGTTAATTGCTGGTTGATTGCCATCAGCCCATAACGCTCAAGGAAGCCAATTACATCAGAGGCTATCGAAGCGCACCTTCTCTTGTAGGTCTGAATTAATTGATTGAACAAAACATTTGCAGTATCAAATTGAGCTTGCGCAGCTAATTGGCGCAATAATCAGCCTTCGAAGGGAAGATTAGTTACGTCTTATTTACAACACCGCTGCAGAAACACCAAATCAGTGGGCACTGCACGTTGGCCCTTGATAAAACAGAAAGCACTGTAGCTCAGAAAAGCCTTGGATATGATGATATAATAATTATTCAGCACTCCTTGATTCCTTCGTGCCTAACTGGGTGTAAATCGTCTTGATTTTTTTATGTACCCAAGTCATTACGAGTATAACTTCAATCCAATGATAGCGGCTTCACCGTATAGTAAGTACAGGGTTAGATTCGCTAAATGTAGCTGACTTCATCCTTCAATGATGGAAGGATCCCAGTCGGAATTTTTTGATCCCGTAAATCCATTTTTCCCAGACTCCCATCTCATGAATTTTAATAACTCAACCTATATTGCGTAGTTCCAATACTTTCAACCGAAACTGGCCCAAAGCCCAGCCCACTCAGTTGAAATGATGTCTACACGTCTACGTCGACATTTATATAACTAGTCACGTGGTTCTTTCCGACCAGAGCAATTCTATTGGCTGAGCCAAATATGAGACAAAGCTTCCAAAGTTCTATCATCATTTTAAGGCTGAGGATGATATCGCTCACAGATCTCGTTTTAATTACTAGAAAAGGGCCAAAGCAACACTGTACTCCATGTGATTGGACGAAAATCATTGAACGCTCCTTTGAGTGGTTGGGGTACGAATTTCAAGTAAAGAAAAGTATAGAGCGTCGATCATTTGATTGTGGATCAAAGAAATAATTTTGGAACTTTCAGGGGTCGAATAGCTAGGCTTTTGTGCATTACCCTTAGTCCAGCCCCAAGGATCAAGATCAGCCTATACGCTAGTCCGAGATAGGTTCTACGCTTCGCCGGGTGGATTTCCTTATCTTGATCTTTCGGTACCAGCGCCTTCTCTCCCGCAATGCCCGCACAACCCGCGGAGACAAGCCCTCATCACCTTGGACGTCGACGAGGTAGATTGCACAGGGACATTCTTCCCTGCGACGTACATCAATTGTGCTGCAGTGTTGTTGTGTTGTTACTGCGGATAAAATCAGTCTGGGCCTTTGGAGAAAGTTATTTTGGAGCGGCACAAGTTCCGTTTCGTAATTAGGTATAATTTTATATCCATATTAAACCCGTGAGCCACCTTGTTGAAGTATACGCTATACCTAATTTGGGTCATTTAACACACATTTCAACAATCATGAAGCCATTTCACGAAATTCACTATCCCTACCTTTGTAAAATCCTTACAAAGTGGTTTCTACACAAGGAGGGTAATCCTGAGACAGGTTAGCATTGCGCTTGACATGTTTTGTGGATAAATTTGAGATTGAGAATGTTATGGTTAAAGCGATTTAATCGTGGTAATAATTTGATGTATAGCTCGGGACACCTAAATTCAATTAATTTTAATAATAAATTAAATAAAATAAATTATTTTATTTTTATTATAAAATTAGGTGTTGTAAACAAAAATATGTAATTAGTTTTTTAATATGGGTTGTGGTTGTTGAATAATTGAAGTAGTAAAAAAATTAATTTTTGCAATGAAAAATAATTGCAATATTTGGTGGTGAAAAATTATTTTTTTTATTTTGGCCTGTATATTCGGGTATTAGCCTGGTTAGCCGAGCTAGTGTAGGCGATTTGGTTTGCTTGGTTGATTTATATATATACTGTTTAATATACTTTATTTTAAATATATTTTAAGTAAAGTAAGTATGGAATAACAGATTCCGAACATTCGGAATTTCAAAAAATTTTTTGAAAAAAATTGCAATATTCCTGTACATTTTTTTAAAAGATATATTTTTAATTATTTAATAATCATAATTTATATTAAAAAACTAATTACATATTTTTGTTCGCAGTACCTAATTCTATAATAAAAATAAGATATTTTATTTTATTTAATTTGTTGTTATAATTAATTGAATTTGGGTGTCCCGAGCTGTATTGTAGAATCGCTTGTAGAAAGAGTGGGATATAATGGGTTGTGCCAAATAGCCGGCTCCCTTATAATGGGGATTCTAAAGATGGTAACACTTGAGCAGAAGATTCAGTGCACGAGGCCTTCATGATAGGATTTTCCAAACATGATAACTTTAAGCAGGAAATTCGGATCCTTCATCGGTACCGAGCAAGGAAGTTGTTTCCGTGGCTACGTAATTCGTTATCCTAAGTCAGATTTTCTTCATGGGATTTTCCCATTGACTTCCAGTACCGAACTCATACTTTTTGACTCGTTGTATTCAGCTGCAGCCCTAAGATAAAATCATAACAATTGGTACCCAAATACCACAAATGCATGTGCATTCCGGTATTGATGTGTTGGAGATGGTTGTGGCAATTGATAATTTACTATGGCGTGCTTGATTTACTTTGGTTAGACTGCTATAAGGATTCTATTGCTGGTATCATTTGATGTTCCTTTGTGGAGAGCTGGGATCTCCATGGCTCCATGGGGTGGGGCAACAAAAATCCGCAAAAATCCAGCTACCGGACGCGGACGCATTGGAGTGGAGTATGAATATCATGGACTCGCACAGTGAACCAATAGAAAGTGCTGGTTCGGAGATAAGTAACAAGCTAACATATGAAGCAGTCCAGATACACATATGAGATGGGGTATCTAGTAATATGCCGGATGGGGTCGGACAATCATGTTAAACCTCCCGATGCCATTTCAAGCTATTATTTCGCAGAACAATCCAAATCTGTTGGCATTTGACCCTAAACTGCATGAATCTGCAGTTTGTGATATGAAATTACACCTTTGGTATAGAATATACTGTATATGGCTTCCTGGCAAGCTCCTCTATTGTGACTCTAACCCTTGTGTTAGACCAGTGTTGAACATGTGACGAGGATATGGATCGGTCAAGAACAACAGACTGAAGGAAATTGTGGAAAGTATTTAGAACATTTGTTTATTATGTGCATGCCGGGTAGGTAGTCAAGTGGATTGCCAGGATGAATCTCGTACGAACTTTGAAGGTATTTTTATAATGCTGCCACATCGTGAGCGGGGCCATCCTTAAGAACAGCAACACCTTGCATCATCAGATGGTTGATTCAATAGTAGAATGATATTAACAGAAAGCGCGCTTCGCTCGCTGCAGGCGAGCGGTGTAAAATTGAGCTCTAGCTATTGTTCGAACTTCTGTGCTAATCTTCTTGGCGACTTCCAGATTTGTTTACTCTTGCTTGCAGCCAACAGGGCTGAGTATATCATGTTAGCTAGTAGGAAGCCTTGCCAAATTTACATCGGAGACATTTTTTTACATCGGATAGATTTTTGTGCCGGATTCCGACTAGTCCTTTTTGGATACTCGAAATTATAGGACTTTTGACCAAGCTTTTAGTAACTACAGGGCAGCCGATACAAGCTTGTTCTATATTGAAAATCCCTGGGGTGGATCAAAAAGATCAGATCATCATATTTTTTGATGCGGTAGAATACCAGAACAGTAACATATGCACCGTTCCCGTTATCATTTAGCTCGCTTCCATATGATAGGTAACTTCAGGTATTATTTTTATTTAGTAAATATCCTACCAGGAATCGAACTCGTACATGAAGTGGGTATTGTGGAATGAAACATCGAGCTCCATGGGATTTGAGCTTCCTAAATTATACAAATTGCCAGGTACCACATCATCTGCAAAACCCAATCCTTCTTGAGAAGGCAATTGATAGCGAACGATAAACGTTGTTAGCATACGATGTTGAGCAATTTTGTAAGATCCCAACCATAAGGATTTGAGATAAATCTTGTACCACAGTGCTTCGTTGTGACTTTATAGAAAGGCTTCTCTGTATCGACTTCCCATTGCAGTATTAGGTAAGATCAAGGTCAAGACTACAAAGCTTGGTAACAATCTTTTGGATGCGGGTGGGCCGTGGTTGTCATCCAGCTACTGATATTGGTAATATAGATCTAATCGTAATGTTTAAGAGTATCTTAAGAGTGGTTGCTGGGTTCGTAAACTATCTTGCTCTCAGTTTCACTTCTTTATTTAACTTAAGCATATAACTGAATCCTCGATATAGCCCGATCTATACCTACTTTTATCATTTATAATCAAAATTATTTCCTTACTTATCACCAAAAATGGATTCTTCAGAGCTGCTAAGTCTCTATTTGGAACACTTTGTATCCTAAAGTCATAAGAAGTTCTAGTTAGATAGAAATAATTACGCTCGGACAATTTTCTGATCATAGCAGTTATACTTTCTGAAGCAAACCAGTTGTTGCTTTCCTATACATTGGAGATCACCTAAAACCCCTCCCATGGTGTTGTGGATAAAAATAGCTAGGATTTGGGCAAGCGACCGACGAAATAAGCCTTTAGGCTTGCCCACATATCGTAATACCCCATGAATTGAGGAAGATTATGTGTAGACTGCAGTGCATGTCCTCCGGGGAGATATACTTTCACCCGCCAAGGGTGGAATTCCACAGGTGCTTGAAAGCGGTGATCAAATTACCAGGTCACCATGTGGCCAATCCTCACCCCCGCAAGGCAGATTTTATGTTACAAATGATCCCTGATCGAAATTCTCATCACAATCCTTCGAACCACAGCCCAGTCATTTAGTTTATTGTCATGAGCTGGGTGAATACCGCGCGTTGTTCAATAACATCATCTCGGAAATAGGCGAATCATTGGTGGGTTTGGAAAATTGAACCAAGCGTCCATCATGTACAAATATAGGGAGGGAAACTTTTTGCGAAATTTGAAACTTTAACGAATCAACCAAATATCGACAAGGTGGATTCACCCCCTTATTTTCATCATTTTGAAAATTTAGGCGAATCTTAGTGTAATGAATATTTGTGATAGAACAGCACCGGCACTTTTTGCACTACAAGTTTTATCCCATTTATGGAATACATGTCCGTGCAGTCTAATATTACAACCCCACAAGCTAAATATATTGGTCAAGGATCCGGGTACCGCTGTTAGTATCAACTGAGTATTATACAGCCGTTATTCTTCGCATGGATAATCTTTAAGTTGTGTATCTTACCCTGGCCACGGAATTCCACTCAATGGTGGAGCTTCTTATTTCAAACTGGGTTTCCAGTTCGCACGCAGATTTGTTTGAAGTAGGGCTGAGCATGGTCCACTTTTACACCGCCGCATTGGCGTTTATGAGCCTTGGTCATTGCTGAAGAACTCGCCGGTATCATATAAGTTCAACCATGAGTCCACGGCAGAACTATCGCCAATCAGTAACAGTCCCAACAACCAAACTAACTCTTCAAATTATACTATGTCTACCTCAAATATCTCACTCCCACGCAGGCGGAAAGCCGTTCTACCTAGATCGAAAACAGGATGTAATTCATGTATGTACCCCCCGCCCCCAAAAAGTCCAATGACCTCATAGCTAATGTTCCGTGTAGGCAAGTTAGTAGAATCATATTTTTGCTCATCCAGGCATAGGAAACTAATTATTCGGTTTTAGAACTCGACGGATAAAGTGCGATGAGGGCAAGCCGAGATGTCAAAAGTGTGTCAGTGGCGAGTTCGAATGCCTCTACCTGCCCACACCAAAACCCAAAAGCAAAGGATATAACTTTGGACACTCATATATTATGATGGCTCCAGATGGTAAACCCAACTCATCACGACGTAAGTTGTCATCTTCACTACAGCATCGCCAAATATTGATAGATCAATTTAGATCCACATTCTCATCCACACCCAAACCCACATCCACATCCTCACCCTCACCTATCCTTAATAAAACCACCTCGCACCACATCATTTCTCGAACTTGACGAAACCAGCCTTCGATATTTTGAGTATTTCAGAACCGAATTTGCACCACGTGTTGCGGGATATGGCGACAATATCTTCTGGGAGCAGATGACTCTTCAGATGTCGCATACGGAAGAATATGTTAAGCACTGCGTTGTATCCTTAGGTGCTCTTGCCAAAGCGAGAATGATTGATACAAACTCGGTGTATGGCGAAGTACCCATGACGCACGAAGACCGCGAATCGGCAATATATGAGCACCAATCGGTCGCCGTGAATGAATACGCCAAAGCACTTCGATCGCTGAGGAACCCTGGAGAGATGACACAGAAGGACAGATTCAGAAGAGCCATAATTTCGTGTTTTATGACATCGAATATTGAATTATATCTCGGCCAACCAAGTAAGTACAAATAAATCGATTTCTCTTGCGTATCTTTACTGACTGGCTGTGATAGAAACTGGACTGCCGATGGTTCACTCAATGCTGAAAATCGCTTACGCCTATCAAAACCAAGCCTATCAAGCAGGTAAATCTTTAGGCTCAAACTCGCTGGGAATTGGTATCGATGAGCTACCGCTCGTGATGCGCTGCGAAGAGCTTCTCCTTCTATTTATGCCTAACCAAGCCCCATTATCACCACACGGGTCCTGGCGAGAGATCGAATACTCGAGGATGCTGGAAGAGATGCCCCAAGTATTCGCCACTTGTAAGGAAGCGTGGTTTTACTGGGATCTCATCACATGCCGATGTATAAACTGGCTGGCGGACTGCAATTACAAACCACCCGGAGATGGCGATGAATTCGTATTCCAAGACCAAAACACAACACCTTTCCTTCCTCGCGAAGACATCATCAACCACTTGACAACCATAAATCGATGGGTTGGTGCATTCAATCCTGTCTATGATGGACACCGGTCACAAGTCCCCAGCTCAAAATGCTTCGAAAGAGCGACAACATTAATGATTAAACAACTCGTCATGCGACTTGGTCTGCCATATAGCGCAGTAGACGCTGAGGAAGTCGTCTCCATATCTATCGATATCCTCGAAATGAGCGGCGATATGTTAGATCCTACGGGGCAAAATTTCCAAACACCAACATCCCCTGCCCTTCAGACCGAATACGACGGGCTTATAAGTGGACTTTTCCTTGTTGGAAAGAAGTGCCCGGACGAAGAATTAAGGGAAAGAGCCTGGGAATTACTAGCGAAGCACCCACGGAGGGAAAATCTGTCTGAAGATCCAAGTACGGACGAACGGAGCATAGCGATAGAAAAGGGCATAGCTGCAATGCCAGTGGGTGTACATACATACATCCGGTGGCCACTTGAGCTAGTGGTACGGCATTTGACCACAAAGCAAAGGGCATTTAGACCGGGTGCGGAATGGTTTAGATGAGCGTGTTAGAAACATAAAGTAATAAATATAATATATGATACCACAAATACCAGTTGTCCATGCTAGACACAGTGAATCGAGAATTTCATGTGCACATACCCGGACTAGTGTCCAAACTACAATTTATCAACCACATCAGATCACACAGAGAAATCATCAATAACTATGGCACCTCAGCTTATTCTCTCAGATGCCAAGATTTTTAAGACTACGAACAGGCGAAAGTATCACAGATAATGGCATATATCAAATGTGCTGAATGCGACACGGAGCTTTACAGGGGTTTTGGAACAACTTCTCAATGAATGGTCATTGCAAATGCCTGCCAAGAAGTTCTGGCTGTTCAAGGCCATTCAAGCCAATGATATCAAGCTGAACATGCTGTCAGCAAGGTCTGCCGAAATTTTTGACATGGGTTTTTCCCTTTTGTGTGTAATCCCGGATGCTGGTGACACGGATGTATATACGCAGATTGGAATTTCTGTATCTCCGTTACATTATTTACACTTTATATCCGAAGCTACCCGGCCGACCATATGGGAATGGATCATGGAAGCTTCTAAAGTAACTCCAATTTGGACTATGTGGGGGGCATGGAAACTTAAAAGCCAGTACCCACTCCGGCCGCACACATGTTATTATTGGGTGGCTCGTAGTTTTGATGTTTGATACCCACCCTGGATAATCCGAGGATGCAAGTGGGGTTTTCCGGTAATGAGTAACAATGCAAAAGGGAACGTCTCCGCGGAGGGCTTATGACAACATTCACATGTCTGTCAAGGTCAGATTGAGATGTCGCGGAATTTCAACCTTATACAGTGGAGGGTTTCGAAAACCCCCCATTTTACGTACGCTATTTTATGATCTGGCGCTCATATAGTGTTTGCGTCGTTTTGTCTACTGTAGTTTCTTTCGCATTTGTAGAAAGGGCGGTGAATTTCCGCCATGTTGATATTAAATTTACTTATTTCTCAGCGGGAAATTCCCACTAGAACTCCACTTACTTTAGAGTCTCCACACAGTATGCCCCTCCTCGGTTCCTGTGGAGCCCAGCTGCGTATATGCGAGAAGCGAGAGCGATTTTCAGCCTCGCCATATGATTTCATCACTGCATCAAATGTATTAGCCGGTGGAACCTAGGTGCGTATGCGAGAAGCGAAAGCGATACAGTACTCTGCTTCATCATTTGATTTTCATTACTGCACCAAATTTATTAAACGAAGGGAGGAACCTATTGAGAGACCCCACCTCTGCAAGCGAAGTCTGCCGAAAATTCTGCGGGGTCATCCCGCCAAAGCATGTGTACAGTACGTGTTCTATGATAATGCTGATGATCGAGATTGGGTAAAGAACCAGGCACAATCAAAATTACCAACATACGATCTCACCGACAATTCATTCGAGAAATTGGAAGAAATACTTGATTCTGTCATGTAAGTCCATCTAGAAACAGTTACGAGTCATTCTGAAGTCCACCCGGAAACATTTACGAGTCACTTTGCAGCCAACTGATGACCACCTGTCCTAATCACGACTCATTGTTGCAAGAGCAAAGGCCTGGATCAAAGCATCACGAATTTCTAAAGGCTTCTGCGCCAATACTAGTAGACGTTGTGATTGGCTAACACTCGTTTGTGGAGTTCTTGTCAGGGTTCGATAATCCTATGAGCAAAGTAAACCTGCTGAAATGCCGCCCCCTGTCAAGCATGTCCATTTTTAGCGTCGTAAGAATTGCAGCAGCTGCAAGTGTGCTGCTGGTCGAGGAAACCTTCGCAGTGCCAAGCATTATTCTTCACGTTGCTGCATTCGTGGGCATACAAGTGTGGACACATGCACAAGCGCATCTATATTCAATGCGGTAAATATTGCGACTTGCTGTCTAACATGCATAATCGTTATCTGCCACTTCCCTCTTTACGATCCGTATTCTGTGAAAGGCGCATGCATCCGTCCAGAATGAATGCATGAGCAGTCGCCAGTGAGTATTTATGATTATGCTTTGGAAGTTGCGTATTGGATACGAGGTACACGTCCGCGGATGTTTGTGGGGCTCTACATCACTCGTTGATGCATCTCTGACATCACTTCGCGAATTTTGCAAGATAATCAAGTTCATGTTGCCTTTTTTGAGCTTGATATTGGGTTTTGAGCCTCTACGACTGAGGATCGGTGGGGTTGCTTTCGAACTTACAGGTCAATCTTGCTTTGGACTCGTCATCTGAAGCTGCTGACGAGCATATCCTGATAGTAACATCCGCCAATGAGAGATGCAGTATTGAGTAGAGCCAGCTAGTGGGGGTGAACTGTGTTGAAGAGTACACTCTCTAGTAAAATGTCCTCGGTAAAAAGCATTCTACCGAGGAGTTTTAAGGGTCAACAACCTGTGTACAGTCCAAAAACTTGCTTATGGCAAACGAGCCACATAAGAAATCTCAAAATTTCACAATCTCAAAACCTCAAAACCTCAAACACGGCAATTATCGTTAAATCAAATATCATATTCCAAAATAATAATCAAAGTCTATCCTCGCAAACGCCGCCAACGCCTAAACTCAAAACAAACACAATCTATTGTCCCTCCAAAGCCCGTGGTTACAAGCCAAACTTGCTTTTCTTTTCCCCATTTTCCCACAACGTATCCGTAATCGCCTTCTCGATAACAGCCATCGGATCGGCTCTATCCATCTCCTTCTTGATCCCCATTGCGTTCTTCTTGTACTTCCCATCTTTCAGCACCATCTCAATACTCTTCTTCAACAATTCTTTACTTGGACTTCCTGTATGCAAATTCACTCCCGTCCCAGTGAACTCCACTCTTCCCGCCACCTCCGGTTTATCCTCCGTCGCACCCCCTACAACCAAGGGACACCCATAGCTCAACGCATGTTGAAAGGATCCATATCCGCCATTGGTAACAAATACATCGCACAACGGTACAATATCATCGTACAACAAGAAATCTCCCACACGTACATTGCTCGGGACTTTGACATGCGCTGGTAACACCGCACCTTTGACACCCAGTGCTACGATGACCAAGATATCATCCCGACCCGCGAAGGCTTCCATGGTAGGGATGATGAGTTGATCGTATTTGCGCGCCAATGTACCCTGCGTCACGAATATAATCTTCCTCCAGCCGGCATTAAGCTTGAGTTCCCCGAACCATACCGGCTTCGGCACACTCGTGATTCGAGAGCTTTTCGGTACTCGGCCTGCGAATACGACTTTGGTTGGTAAGTCACTTCGCGGATATTCCATTGATGCAGTGCACAGCTGTATCCAACGATCGGGGACCACAAAAGGCGCGTCTTGCATGCTTCTGAAGCGGGGGCCTGCAGGAGGATCTACCCCCAGTGCCGAAAAATTCTCGAGGAACATGGCGTCTATTGGGGCAAATTGACGATTTGTGGCTTCCTGCATTTCGGCATTGCGTTTGCGACCAGCTGGCGAACTGTCCGGTTGGAGACCCGATCCGAATGGCGCAGTGTCGATGCTGCTAAGGAATAAGCTTTCTTGGCCGATACCGATCGTGGCATCTGGGGTAACTCCTCTTGTTGTCAGAGCGGAAGACAAGGCACCGTAATAGCGTGTATCGTACAATAAGACGACCTTATGATCTGGATAGTTTCCTTTCAAGATCCTAAGGACATGTTGTAGAGAGTCATGCTGTGCTGGCATGCAGTCCATAAACATGTGTTTGAAATCCCATAGAAGCCGCGGAATGCCTGGTTCGATAGCATCACGTCCCTCGAACCGATTGGCTTTGACATCATTAATGTCGTGATCGGCAAATGAGGCAATGGGCGAGAAGAGAGCACCAGTAGCTTCGATAGCGGGTTGGTAACGTCGCCCACATATAAATACTACGTTGTAACCTCGTTTGACGAGTTCCGCGCTGATATTGCGCAAGGGTCCGAAGTGTCCATCAGCAGGGGTACAAGCGATGACTACAAGTGGTTTATCAACTACTGTGATCGCCATTTTGAGATGGGCATCAAAAGACAAAAGAAAGGGAAAGGACAAAGGAAAGAATAAAGAGAGAGTGATGATGGGTGGAATGGAAAGTTCCAAGGCAAATCGGATCTTTATCTAGCATCTCCTGGCCTCTGCCAACAGGGCCTGGCGGCCAATGCATTATCTGCATTGTTAGTTGGTTGGTTGTAATGATCAATTACTGCCAGGTTCTGAATTGTTGGACCATTTTCCTAGGCTTCCTTGTCTCGAGAGATCCGTGCCCTCTCTGGGTCCATTGATTTGGTATGACTCATCAGAAGCGTCTACATCCTACCGCCAGGTAATTCAGAGGATAAGCCCGCCTGAATGCAGACCTATATGTATTACATATCGTGGCTAATAAAAAATAATAGAAACACAAAAATGACACCCAACACCCCCCGTGGCTAGATAGCTCTGACACATATGGAAGAAGAGGTGTTATTCGAGATCTGGAAGGATAGATTTCGATTATTCAATTTTTGTTTTTGATTCATACTCGATGTGCAGCCTTTCCATAGTTGAAACATATATACGTATTATTTGGAAAATTTATGTTTAGCTGGGCCGCCTCTCTGCGAGAATGTGGTATTTTGGATGTGTGTGTTTGTATGTGCAGAAAGAGTTTTTGCTACAGTATCCACAATTTATGCAACGTAAGCATAGTATTACCCTATGCAAGATGTTGAAGAAGTTAATTGTTAAATCAGGAAGTAGCCGGAGGGCCCATGGCCATTTTAACATGGTCAAAAGTCAGAAGTGTTAGAGATCTGATAATATGATTGGGCAATCATCTTATTATCATGCTGCCTGATTACTTCAATGGCCTAGATATTAATTTCTAAACTATAAACTCCAAGATATACCATTCCAACCGCAGTTGTTAAACTGCCCAAACATATGCATGGTTGAAATGCTGTGCAGAACCTCGAGGTTGATCGTGGCGTATCGCTTTCGAACTCACATCCTAATCTTGCCAACGCTTATGCAACACAACATCTGAACTTGAAGCAAGTATAGAAAATGAAAGGTTGAAGTAAATGTATTGCCCCATTTCTCCATTCCTTTCCCCACTACCCCAGCCCACCATACGATTCTAGCGCGCTAAGAAAATCCTATCGAGCCTGCATACTGCAGGACACCAACTGTAGGCCTAGAGAGTACATAGAATCTGGCCGCATGGTTAAGAGATTTGTGGATCATTATATTTATAAACTCGCCAATGGCAACATAAGAAATCTATTATGAGATTTCCTATGGTCTCATAAAGTGGATATCTTAATCAATCGCGCGTTTCGCTTCACCCTGCACATCATCATTAGTAGCCAATTAGTTCTAATGCCGCGGGTAATCACACTTTAATATATTTCATTCTCAGTCGGTGAACACGTTCATTTATGATACACGAGGATGTGTTTCTGAGTGGGCAAATGTAATTACTTAGACGGAAGTTCCGGAGTTTTGTGTAATCCAGTTCACAAAGATGTTGGAATCAAGTTGGTGGTTGCATACCTGCGTGTAGCCAAGTGGTTCTGTATTTCTCTTCTTTTTTGATAAAGTAGATGGGACGTACTGTAAGGGCAGATATATGCGGGCGTGCCCACTACATCAATGGGATAATGAACCAACGTCAACCAGAAGTTGTAAAAAGACCCTTGAGCGCGGTGTAGATTTGAGTTGGCATTCTACATGGAAATCCACAGGTACCAAGATCAATAGCTTCGTGGGGAATCATTTCCTATGTGTGCACGGATCAGCCAACATGTGCATTCAAGTTGCCCGTTAGTTTTCCTCATTATTTTCCGGAGGAAATTCTCCTCCTATTACAATTTCCGTCGGCATTACTCTTTCTTCCAAACCACACCATTCTATCCCGAACTACATCGTTGTTGAAAGAATCTCATCAGCAATTACTAATTTGCTGAACTGCTTCTTGCTGCTATGTTTGCAGAATATGATAAACTTTCAGCGAAAACTTCTTGTTCACGGGGTACCCATGCGATCCTCGCAACACTTACGCAGATTCACGCTCGAACTCCGAAGTAACGAACAAACATGAGGAACTTATCGCACTATGTGATTAGTACGGTGATGATATGGTAGTACTGTATCTGCATTCTCAAAAAGTAAACTTTTGATTGATGACCTAAAGTTGTTTTGCTGTCACTAAGTAGTAAGATCTTGATATCAATTAGGAGCTCATACCACGCTCGGTCTACAGGTTCGCTTGTTGGGCAGCATATAGCGATATTGGCAGGTCGGAAGGTATTGAAGAGACGTAAAATAGATAGCCATGTGGTATATAGATGACCTATGTAATGCACACAGTAATAGAAGTCATGGACTGGGCAATGGTACAGATGGAGGAAGCCTGGTAATCTGAATTCCCATTCATAGATCAAACGATTGTAGGTTTACAAATTATTTGACCTGACAGAACACAGAGATTTTATACTGTATAGCGTACCTAGTTCTACTTCAACGCACCCCACAATCCACAAACTCCCAACTCAAATCCCAACTCCACACAAGTACCATCATACGGAACGCAAATGAAGGCTGCACTACCTCAAGCCCGCAGTTCCACACTACTAAAGCCTTGAATTTGGGAATAATTGTATTATCAATTATTACCGGTAGCGAGATCAGTCTATACTATATTACATCCCTACTTCTGCTGAGTAGTCCCATGTCTCAAATCCGACATAAACTCGCACTCGCGTAGTAAACCAAAGAGAATTGACCGTATACGGATATGCGAGAGAAGGTCAAGTACAAAAGACTAGTGTACCCACAACCATTGCCGTTCCATCTACCGGTACTAGTAATCAAGGAACAGTAGATCACCTAAGATCTGACGAAAATCATACATACACTACCGTACCCTACCAAGCAAACCCAGTTTTACTCCCCCGCCTCGGAATCCGACTTCAATACGAAAGCGTATGCGTATACGAAGCGTAATCCACACCCCACGATTAAGCTTCAATCCTTGCTGAATTGGAGTTCTCCACTTGAAGATCTCTTCAGGGGCTTTATTCAACTTTTCAGCTAGGGTAGTAATCTCAAGGAACCGGATTTTAGCTCCGTCCGTAATTAAATCCCGTTGATTTCTTAAACATGCTGCACTGGAGATCCTGCTGTGATTTTAGACATGGTAGGGAAGTATATTTGGGGAATAGATGTGAGAGCGGGGTTTGGGCGGCGCGCTGTGTTCTTTGGTTTGGTAAGTACTGTATACCTAGGTGTTGTCATCATTTGATGGGTGTTTAATATAAACGCGGTGTGAGATTTCAGATTGTAGATTGATCGGATGTCAGAGGAGAAGACAACCTCGTGCCGGGAGTAAGTATCCGATGGATCCTGGAATCCATGGAGGCTACCAGTATCAGTGAATGTTGGTTGACATCATTGTAATCACAACTCTATGAATCACTAACTATTAATACAAATATACCCCAGTCTCACCTGAAAGATCCGCGCTTCAACGGTATATTTAGAGATTCTCAGGTGTAATTATGAAGTCGCCTATCCACAGATATCACAATCACTATCTCATTCAATTTCCATTTCTACCTCCCACATCCAAATTTTACCCGTTCTTTAATCTCCACCATATAACCTCAATACCAAGGCAATTCTCCTTCTTCTCATTCACTTACCCATATTGCCACACCCAACACAAGCTCCACCCATTCCGGTCTCCACACCATTCATCAACTGCCATCCGATCTCGCACTCCTCCAAACTTTCGAAGTTCAGCAATATAAAAGATCGACTGCTTCCTAATCGGCTGCTTCACATCAATTTTCCACAATTTCGCCTTCACGTTAGGGTTTGACTTACGTTACCATCGGCTCCCCGTTTCTGCGATGACATCCGTTTCAGGAATAATTAGGAACTTGCTAAAACCCCAAGGCGGATTAAAGACCGTTATGGGATCGATTTTTGATTTATATCATCTCTCGGGTTGTTCTATCTTATGGTTCTTGTCCCATATTTTGTATCATGATTGCGCGTGAGGATTGATAGTGCCAGTGAGAATGAGATGACAATCGAGAGACGAGTGATGCGACATGGGATGAAAATACCGGTGATAAGCAATGAATGAATGGATCCAGTTGGGATAATAGTCATGATTCTAATCTCATCTGATTATATATCTTTATTTCAAGTATGACGGTAATCGATAGCTCTGCACAAATCAACATCCTTCAAGGCAAAAGATATCTAGCACAGTAACAATAAATACGCATTGTCATCGCTCGAATACCTAAACGCAACCACAGACCTCCAAACCTGCTACTGCACTTCCATATACAAAACCAACTTACCTTCTCTACCTCCATCTCTATCTTATTTCCACTAAAAAAGGCTGTCCGCGTTAGACGTTTATCGTAAATCCATTCAAAAACTTAGATGAAGAAGGAAAAGTAGAATTGATTGGGATGGAGGTTTATATAGAAAGAGATACTCTACCCCGCTACACCGATCGGGCATGTGATAATACTCAAAGAATTATCGGTGGGGTACAATTGATTCACTCAGGTATACGGATTTTATACAATAACCTAACATCTCCTAGCTTGTATTCCGAACACTCATTCCCATCCGGATCACTTTATATTACCACTTACCCCTCATTCCTACCACTCATATCCAAGGCAGGTCAAAAGTCAAACCCTTCACAGATTCTAAGAGAGGGGAAAGATACAACCCTGTCTGAGTCAATTTCGTTCCTACTTTGGTTTTGATTAAAGAAGGAATTGTGGTGGAACTGGGGTTTTTATAGATATCCTATTTCATATCCGAGTCCGATCTTGGATTCTTATTCTCCATTGAAAATTCTACCTACATTGAATTGTTCTATTCCTATATCCCCATATTATCTACTCATACCAGAAGCATTCACTCATACTCTACTTAATTACCACCATCATTATCATTACCCAACTATTCATTACCCCTCTTTCACACACACGTCCATTTTTCGAAAACAAGTTAAACTAGTAATAACCAACTTGATAATAGTAAACCCAGCCTCTATCAATCCCCCATACCTATCTTCACTCTACATAGTGAATACATCTACCCCTATCCCCCCATCAACCCACAACCACCTCCACAAACCCACACAACTAGACCCAGCGTAGCAAGCAAGCAAACAAATAAGCTATAAACCCACCTCCTCCTCCGAAAGTTCGTAACCAGATTCGAAAAAGGAAAAAGAGCTAGTGTAATCACAATGTGCGGGAGTTCAACATTCTACCTTTATCGCATGATACGGACTGTCTATTACGAAGTCGTCTAAGAATAGTTTCCCAGGGGGGAGGGAGGAGGTCGGTTTTCATTTAATATAGAGCACCTAATAGATATATGAAGTCTAATAACTATCCATCTATTCATCAACTCCTTCGACTCAAGATCAAAAACATACCATAAATAATCATCCCTCTCTCCTTCCCCGAAGACAGAATTCACGGTTCACCAATACTCATTCCCACCTTATCACGGCTGTTTGATCTTTTATTATAAATTTGCTGAAAAAAAGAAGTTGTAGTTGGAATGGGAGAGGAGAATTTATACCTTTGTTTACTTTACTGATTTTATTATCTAGATCTATCTAGGTTTATCGTATTCACATTAAGTCTCTCATTCACTCTCATCTTCAAATCCATAATCGTACTCATACTCATCCACAAACCTGATACTTTAAAAATCACTAATTCACTAACTGAGCTACTCAGAATATTAAAATTGAATTGCCTGCATGACCTGACACACCATCCCACCAACCAAGCGCACAAAAAATAAGTATATAAACCCCTCTCCTCTCCCAAAAATGCAAAGAGCAAATCAAGTGAAAAGCTATGTCTGTCACAGATTGCTATGTGCGAGAAACCAGCAGTCTACAACTCTACCGCATACCGCGTTATATTATAACAAAAGAGGTGAGTATAGATTGCTTCAACAATGGGTTTCTAAAGGAGGGAAGAGAGGGAGAAGGTTAGGTTATTATCTGAGGAAAATTAAGATTTATCTGATGTAGATCTATCGCGTTGTTGTCGTCTGTTTATTTATTTATTTATCTAATAATAACGAAACTAAGATCGCGAAAAGATAGACAACAAAAACTCCATCTCCACAGAATCATTAAGATGAAAACCCCCACATTAGCCATAACTCACCACTCACCACCCACTACCGAATCTGATATCTATCACAGCATCACAAATTCCCCCCACAAAAAAAAAAAAAAGAAACCCCCTTCTTAGGCAGCAAACAAGAACCAAATCACAAGTCCTGAATCTTTGGGAACCGTGGACGTTCAGTATTGATTATTGTAGAAAGTATGGGGTGTTGGGGATTTTATAGATATCATTTACCCTTTCTCCGCCTCCTCCATCTACCCCTTCCCCGCTCTCTATTCACCTTTCTGGCATTCTCTTAATATCATATTATCCTAACCCTCACACTGGAATAATCATTCACTTTTATCTAGCCAAAACCAGTAGAAAATTAATCTTTCTATCCTTCACCACTCTTCTTCTTCTCAAGTATAATAATTGATTTAATGAATTGGATTTATTTTAATATTTATACTTTTCTATGCCTTATACTTCGTTATACTGTAGTGAATTCACCCCCCTCAGGTCACAAGCTCCCCATAACTCAAATCCATTCATCACTCATCAAAGCTATTTATTCACCATTCACCACATCCACTCCAACCCTGAACCCAGATCTCTCCCAAATTATAATACGTTTCTCAAACGAGTTAATCTGCGTGCGATGCGGTGACGGTCCAAAATATAAATATGGTGGAATCGGATCATAGGAACCGTGTATCGAGAAAAGTTTTGGTATGGTGCAACTAGTACTTGCCAATTTGAGGGTATATGAATGGATAAGTGAGTGGATAGTTGAGGATTGAATTTCTTGACGGAGGGAAAAAGAGGCTCGGGTTGAGTTTTTATTTGATTTAGATATATTTTTATTTTTGTTGTCGTTTATTCTATTATCGCCCGTTTAGTTATATTAGTAAAATGATAATAAAAACTTCAACTAATAAACCAACAACAAAACTCCCTTTCCCCACAACAAAACAATAAAAGAGATAAAAACCCACGAAATTATCATCCACTACCCGTCCTATCTACCCCCCATCACATCATCACAACGCGCTACATCTCATAAAAACTACTTCTTACACAGAACAAAGGACAAAGACCCGACTTCCCTTGAAGACGTCTGCAGTGCATAAATTTATTGATGTTGGTTGCCAGAGGAAAGATAGAGAGTCGAGGGACTTCTTTTATAAATATTTCCACCTCCCTACTAATCTTCCCATATTAATTCAATTTTCTACCCCTCCTTCATCACCTTCTTTCTTTCATTCATTCCTTGCCCTTATTTTCATCTCCATCTCCCACTTTAAGAAATAATAACCAATTTAATAAACTGGATCTACTAGTACTTCGTTCTTTCATATGGTACTCATCTACACGCTATACATTATCATATTATAATAAATACACCACCTCCCATTTTTAAGTTATAAATTTACTATATCTCCACCCAATCAAGATTTTTATTTGAAAACCCCTTAATTTACCAAACTCCTCATCCATCCATATTCACACTATCATCCCTTTCAAATCCCCTCCATTCACCATCTTCTATTCTACTCAGCCACCACATCACATCCCCCTCCCAGGGGCCTCCCAGGGGCCTCCTCTCCCCATCCATAACCTAAAATTCAATATATAAACCCTCAACCTCCTCTCTACTTTCTTACAAGACACAAGTGATCCGAAAAAACGAGATTCACGTTGATGTTTTGACTATCGACTCTTCCTTCATCTTCATATAGTTCTTACATCACATTGGAGAGGGGCATGAAATTGGCGAGGAGTTTTCCTCACTGTAAAATCACTATAGTTAAAGATCAATAAATTGATAAATTGATGTATAGTTAGAGAATTGATACCAGAGCTGGAAATCTTGGGATGCAAATGATAATAAAAATGAAAATATAAATTAATAATAAAACCATGAATGGGATGAATTGTGAGATGAAAGTATGGGGGTGAGATGAAGTTAGTGATTTAAAATGATGAGTTTTTATTGAAAACTATAGGAATAAAATTATAAAACAACAAAAATAGTAATAATCGAATCCTCACCTCGCCGCTGTCCCCTCCCTATTACACTCCTTAGTCCCCCAATCTTCCCCCACACACAAACCACCTTCCAACCCAACATAAGCATATAGTTACTCGATATTTCATTCCAGTCTTCTGAAGATACTTTATCTTTTATATTCAACTTGGTAAATATTTCCACAACCTCCCTCTCACTCATACCACCCCAACCCCAAAACTAACACCAAAACCCATAAATCCAAATCCATCTCCATCTCCATCTCCATTTCCAGCACCATTTCCATCACCATTTCCA
>JWJB01010308.1:0-54317 GCA_000812895.1 Rutstroemia sydowiana
ATCTACTAATCATCTGTTCTTCACAAAGCAAAACACCTTCTTTCAAGGCATCTTCCTTGGGGTTCGACGGATAACACAACAAAAGAGTATGTAAATAAAGAATTTGCAAGATCGGGCTCTGCTGCCTTCGTCATGGGCCTCTTAGGTCTGGTATTTATCATGGCGAGTATAAAAATGTCACTTTCCCACGTTCGGCGCGGTATCGTACCATTGCCAATTCCGGTATTTAATCCAAAGTCATATTTCCAAGATGCCCCTTCTTCCTTCCTTCATTTGATTTAAGGGCTAACGAAAAACATAGTTCATCGTTTTTTCGTTAATATCCGCCGTTGTTTGGAACTCTATGGCCAACAACATTAAAAATCGAATAATGGAGGACGATAATCGCATTTTCGAGGTTATAGTTGGAGACTTTTTTCTTGATATGAGGTTTCTGATGTTGACTTTGGAGTTTCTGGTCTATATTTACCAGTGCATCCATCTTGAACAATTTTGGGGCTGCAACCAAGTCTAAATTGAAAATAAATCTTGATCTGTGACACCAGCTTCAGCCACGAGGTTGGAATGTAATTGGGATATAGAAGGCACGCATATCAAATAGTTGGGAAGAGCTGCTGAAAATGGGAAATGATGTATACCAGATGTATGAAGAATAGATTTTGTTCATCTCTTTCTTTTGAATATAGATTCATTGAGTTTAGAAAATTCTCCCGCCATGTGCCCAACGAGCCCGCACGAGTGAAGACTCAGTCGTTTGCACTATGTAACAATGAAGAAACAAGTATTCCCATCCGTTGTGTGCTATCAGGTTATGGTACGCAATCTCTGTCAAGCCTGTGCAGATTCGAATAGTAATTATGGAAATGATCCCCCTTCAATAATGTATAGTGAGGTGGAGAAAACGGTATGGGAATGTGCAAAACAACTAAATTGCCAATTAAACTCAATTCGAACATCAATTGAGAACTGAGTGTAGATATTAGACGAGTACAGTAGCAATCAGACGAACCGCGATTACTGACTATCTGGTAGCCGCATATCCCGCCGAAATTAAGATAACGATTAGATGTGCAACCAAAAAACTTCCCAAGTTTATATATGTACCAGTATGGTATACCTTGGCACTCGCAACCGAAACATGGACATAATAGGTAGGTATGTACACGATTATCCCACCTAGTCCACATCCGGCACGGGCAAATGATCCATCAGTTTTACCTTCCTCCCCAAATTCGCCAACGCCTTCAAGGCATTCTCGTCTCTTAACTTATCCGTCTCTTCCTCACTCACTAATACAAACTTATGTTTCAACACCTTCGAACCTTCTTTTACGTTATACTTCTTTGCTATCTCTTTATCCGCAAGCTCGAAATCTACTATTAGAGAATCTTTTACGCCGAATACTGCATCTGATGTTTCGTAGGGATCGCCGCGTATATATAGTGCTCTGTATGGGAGATCAATTAGTCGAGAATATGGAAAAGTGGAAGACGTATGAAGAGTATGGAATATGCAAGGGAAAACATACGTAATAAGATGATCCCATCCCTTCTTCTCAAACATAAAATGCATATGAGCCGGTCTCCATGGATGTCTCTTCAACAACTTCAACAATTGCCCTACAGGCCCATCATGCGGAATGGGATACGAAACGGGCACAATAGCATTAAACCAGAATACACCCTGCACATCACTCATCATTACACAACGACCATTTGGCCCCTCGCGCACATCGTGTTGCACATCATAATGACCCGTGGAATCCGTCTCCCAAATATCAATTTTCACGTCTTTAATAGGCGTTCCGTGGACATCATTTATAGAACATAGAACCAGACAAGTCTCGCCCGCAGGATCGTGCGTGATTGAGGAACCGAATGCCATGGGCTCCGCGTCATGCGTGTGGAAAGGACCAAGGACACTGCCTTCGGTTGAGAGGGGTGGCTTGGGGTGGTCGATGGCGTCGACGAGAAGAGAGAGACCAAGAATATCGGAGAGAAGTATGGCTTCCTTTTTTCCCTCTAGTCAATCTCGTATTCTACCCTCTAGCCGCACATTCTAGCAACTGAGATATGAATTGAAAACGTACATGTCTAACATCACTTGAGATCTGCCCAACTCTCACCAAGAAGTTCAGCGCAGCCATCCATTCTTTTGTACTTAATCTTGTTTCTCTAGCAAAATCGTGTAGATGAGTAACGAGTCTTTCCATAACATAAGTGAGACGTGCATCTCCGCTTTGAGAGTTTATTATGACCGTATTGTCAGTAATATTGTCAATATTTAGATCTTTCATCGGAGGAATTGACGTCTTGGAAGGATCCATTGTGAATGATTGTATTTCTTTTGGTATAATGTCTGCGAAGGGGTATGTATCTGAACTTCTGAAGCTTGAGTGCGGGGTAATTGGACGGCAACTCGATGATTCTATAAAAAGGAAAAGAGAGGAAAAACAACGAGAACTAATAAATACCTCGTAATACAGTACAACATAAATACGAAAACAAATACTGAAGAAAGTTACATCAATTGTTGTTACTTGTACTCGTAAGTGATTGCAAATGCCCCTCAGTACAATGTTGTACGGTAGATCTACCCCTCCCCTCATGCAGGAGAAGCTCAAGTGGGGCTTCTCCGGCCCTCACCCAAACCAAGAAAAGTTATTTCCAATCCCCCACGTCCAATCTCATTCATCCCCACGAAAAAGCTTCCCACACCAAGAAAGTCGATTTTCTATGCTTGCCACATTATAAGAATGCACCATGGATCTGAACCATCTGCAGATGAGATCGCCGATGTGGTATTAAAACAATTCGATGAGTTACCTGCGAAAAGGAAACCTCAGAAAAGGGGTGGTGGGGTAAGAGAATGGGTACCATTGAGTGGAATCGTGGCTTATGGTAGGTTCACGAGTTTATAATCGTTTATCTTGTGTTTTCTTGTGATATACTGTACCTGCATGTGACTTTATTGTTGGTTTGCGGGTTTGCAGTGACGGGTATAGCTGATAGTGAGGTAGGTGAAGGATTGGAATTGACTTGTTTGGCTCTTGCGTGAGATCTCTCTTTTTCTTTTTCTTTCCTACCAAATCACGATACAATCGTATCCTAGGGTGGTTTCCTCACGTTTTCCAGACTTTCATTTCCTAAACCAACCATAATACCTCTACAACTCCTAACCACTTCCCCTGTCCAGGACCGGCATGAAATGTCTTCCACATTCCAAACTTCCGTTTGCCCAAGGTATTATACTTCATGACTGGCACGCCGAGATCCTCTGTATCCGGTCATTCGATCACTTCCTGCTACAGGAATGTCTTTCACTACTATCTAATCCCTCTGTCCCCTCTCCCATTTTGCGTTTTTGCCAAAACCAAATTCGACCTCAGAATGAAGGTGGTAGCAGCAGCATCGAAAATGGCTCAGACCCAACCATCACCCAGCCCTTCGAGCTTAACCCGACCCTGAAACTCTACCTCTACTGTTCCGAGGCACCATGCGGCGATGCTAGCATGGAGCTTACGATGGCACAGCAAGAAGATGCTACGCCTTGGGAATTACCTGCCACGATTCCATCTCCATCTCACTCACCTAACGCACCCTCTTCTTTACTTCCCGAGAAACTGCTCACCCTTCCCGGACGCGCCAATTTCCAACTCCTCGGGCATACTCGCCGCAAGCCTTCACGACCTGACGCACCTCCCACACTTTCAAAATCTTGCTCGGACAAGCTCGCCTCTATGCAATGTACTTCCGTCCTCTCATCAGTCACATCGCTGATTGTATCACCCAAAGGCGCTTACCTGACCGGCATTATTGTACCAGAGTCGCAGTATACAGAGAGTGGATTCAGCAGGTGTTTTGATAAGCGATTGGGTGGTATGAAGGGCAAGGAGTGGGAAGGAGGGTACAGGTGGTGCGGTGTTCGTATTGGGAGAACAGGGGAGGAGTTTAGATTTTCGAGGCGGGGTGTTGGTGATGCAGGGCAGGGTGTAGGGGGTAAGGCGTTTGAGACTGCAGGAGGGAAATGGGCGAGCAGCAATGTATCGATGTCGTGGGTGAAAGGGGATGGAAAGATGGGAGGTGAGACGTTGGTAGGTGGATTTCTTCAGGGGAGAAAAGCTGGGGATGTGAGAGGCGCGAGTAGGGTTTGCAGAAGAAGGGTCTGGGGATTAGGAGTTGAAGTTGTGAGGAGATTGGGCGGCTTAATTGGAACGGGCGAAGCAGTTTGTAAGCTGGCGGAAGGCAGCATGGTAAGGATCAATCAGTGTTTGATGACAAAGAGTTATAAAGATTTGAAAGACAGCGAGGTTTTAGAGAACAGGAGGCATGTCAAAGAAAATGTGAGAAGCTGCCTAGGTGGATGGGTTCGAAATGAAGGGGATGACGGATTTAGTAGCTACGACGACGGGAACGCTAAATAATTCTTCTTCAAATAATCTCATGATACACATGGTAGATTTACAGTAGATCTCGCGGCAGAACACAATGCCTTTTATGACTTCCAATGGAAAAGCTCACATTCATTTGGGTATGTCTCAGAGATTGTTGACAACGCCGTTCCGACCCCGCATCGATTCAACGACCATCCCGAATTCTCCCCAGTCTTCATGATCCAGGTGTACAATTAATACTGAGCCCAGTTTCCCCTTAACGCTGATATCCTACCGTGTGACGCCATGCTACGAAACCGAGATATTAACACAAATGCGTCCGAAAGCTGAAATATAAAACAAGCTACAATCAAAATAGTTTTTCGGTAGTATTCTCAGCGTAATAGTCTTTCGTAGCCTCTCTAACCTCTGCATCATCAATGATCTCGGCCTTCTTAATGTTCAATTTCTCCAAATCCTCTCTCAAGTTTTTCTGTGAATATGAGTAGGACTCGGCATGAATCTCGCGCCAGCTAAAATGTTTACACTTTTTAGCCGGCTTGAGACAAATATTTTGAAGTTCAACAGAAAGATCTTGTAGCTCAGGACCAACATGACCTGCATATTGAACGTGGGCACCAATATTCTTACTTTCGTCTGAACGCGGTCCAAGAATTCCTGTCTCAAGTGCGGAACGACCTTCTTCTATAGCACACCATTTAGAGAATTCGGCTTCATTCATAGCGAGCCGGTTATCGTAGCCACAAATTTGTTTCACCTCAATCGAGGGTTGTTCTTGGGCTGTTTTGGCACGACGGTTTATCATTATAAGGAGTTTTTGCATAGTCTTGTAACCCTGAATTCGTTGCTCGATGACAGTGCGTTTTGCCTCGATTTCCTCGATCACCTGTTGCTCGTCGGGGGTAAGATATTTAAGCCCTAAAGGTTGTGCTATGGCTCGATTAGCAAACTACTTCTGGTCGAGGATTACAAGGAGGAAGTTTTACCTGGATCATGATCATCTGGAACCGGCAATTTAGGTTTCTTGCCCAGAGCGTGAAAATCGGCGGCGCTCTTGCAAGAATCTAAAAGGGATGCTACTTCCATCTCACTCAAAGCACCACCCATAGAACGGCCCACATCTGATCGAATCTTACCCTTCACGAAGTCCCAAAAAGCTATTTTGTGCTCATCGCTACAATACTTACTTGGAGGGTCATCACTGACACGTGCAGCTCTTCGGCATCCATCGACGTTATTGTATCGACACATTCGCTTCCAAGTAGTGAATGCAGTCTTAGTACAACATTTCGGGCAAATGAACCGATCCAGAAGATTTCTAGCATCATCAAGATCAATGCCGATGCATGAACAATGATACCAGTCTTCACAGCCACCCTCACAATATATCATCATTCGATGATCATCCGGACCTCTACAAATACAGTATTCACCACCATCATTGCTATCGTCATCAGATCCTAGCCGAGAAGAAGGGCCGGTCCTCAGACCAGGAGTAGCGCTCGCACGTCGTGAATTGGCAGCAGCTTCTTTGGGGCCTATGAAATTTCTCAACGTAAGTATCTGTTACAGTAAAAAATCTTTGATTGGGGTAAAAGAAGAAGTACCTTCTGGTTTTGACTTTGATTTGGGTCTCCTCACAGGGGCAGCAGTTCCCTTCTTCTTAGGCACTGGCTTCTCTGCCTTTACTGGTGCCGGTACAGGACTGCTTTGCTTCGCCGCAGAGCTTGGGCCAGGAGATCCATGGCTCGAAGATGGAATGGTGCTTGCAGTCTTTCTTGCGCGACCCTCACTTTTAATCTGTTCAGAAATGCTGAGGGGCACCCTATCACTAAAGCTTGGTGTAGCATCTCGGGAAGCCGAGGGAGCAGGTGGTTCTTTACGCTTTGGGGGGGCTTTAGGCTTCGCAGATCTTTTCGCTGGCGCAACTATTCCTGCTGCTGCATCAGCTGCAGCTTTGGCTGCAGCAGCATTTCTCTCTGCTAGTATTGTAAGTGCTAATTTGTAGGTTTCTCCAGTCAATCTAGTTTTTCGAGATTCATTTGCATTTTTGTGAAATCTATTGTATATTCGAGAGTCTGCGGCAGTAAATATCTTATTCCACTTTTCATCGTCTTCGCCAGGCGGTGTTGGCGAGGCTTCTGGATATTTGTATTTAAACCCCGGCGCATTGTTAGACACAGAAGGAGTTGAAGCCATTGATTCTTTTTTGGCAGCATTTGTGATATCAGATGAGCTTTTATTCTGCGAAAGGCACAACTTGTAAGTAGAGATCTAACTTGTAATTGCTCAAAACCTCGATCTCAGCACAAGGCTGTGTGATATGCAATGCAAATATCGGGAGCTAGATACTTACATCAGTCCCAGTCTCCGCGGCAGCTGCCTGAGCTGGATCATCAACGTCCATTGCATCCATGGTTTCGTTTCTTATGAAAATGTAAATTATCAAATTTGGTCTGGTTGTTGGTTGTAATAATTGATTTGCAAGTAAATATTTAGATTATTCAAGTATGGGCAACTGGATAATTCCCCAGGTACGGAATAAGGATTTCTAGCCTTCCCATCAAACGGAGTTGAGTCTAATCATTTTAAGGTTAGAGTGCGGCCGCCTCAATTGGCAAGTCGCCGGCTCAAACCGAAAGTCAGCCTTGCTTTGTCCAGTAACTTCTCAAATTATGGTGATGAAATTGACAATCTAAATCAGATTATATCCCAATATCGCTATCGTCGTTGCGGTTTTGATATTTCACATTGACCTACCTCGTGCAAAATATACTGCCAGTTACCTGCACACATCAAAGCCAAGTTGACGAAAACCGGTTCTCTGTAATAGCCAATTTTAAAGCCTACTGATGTTCATCGGCAGCTCATTTGTACATACACAATCTTGAGCTTCACAAGGGTTTTTATAAGTCTTTCGAAATTGCAAAACCGTATCATTGTTTCCCCATGTTCATTCCTTATAAATCCCAAGTCTCGCCCTATTTAGAGAGCAAACCATACGAGAGTCTATCTCCAATTTCTAGCTCTAGAGGCCCAAAAGAAGTAGCCTCTTCTGATGTGTGTGCAAGTATAATTTATCTAGCTTACGCCTTTCTTTTTCTTCTTCTTCTCTTCCTCCTTCACCGTTTCAATGCAGCTTGTATGCCAAGCTGGAAAATGGATCGTTGCTCTGGATTCCGCGTGGAGCGTCTGTGAAGAAGTTGTTATATCGTCCATTGGCATGGCTGTGGGTTGGTAGGCTCATTCAAAGGCGATCGTTACGCCGGTCGATGGATACGAACCCGGATAGATTCTCGATTGTAACAGATCTTATCACGAACCCCGCCGAACGTCATAAGATATGTGCTAAGATACCTTCATCCTTTATAGACATAATCATGGCAGCATCTATCGTTTCACGAAACGAAGAGAGTGCTGCGAGTACTGCAACAATTTCTAAAACGATAGAACACAACAAAAGTGGCAAATACGCGAATATGTGCTTTGGGTCAGAACATAGGTTTCTGCCGCGGTTCAAAATCCGGGTGCTCTCGATAGGCTTCTGAGGGCATGCAACTTCAAAGTTGCCCAATGCAGGAAGAGTAAATCAGATTCATCATTCATTGAAAGCAGATGCCATCAACGTAATAACGCATATGATTGTCAGCATGAGGTGCGTTCGTTTTGGACGAATATTATATGCAGCTGATGTGTTCTTGTTTTGAGATTCTAGCTCATGGAAGTTTTGAATAGAACACTTGTAAGTGGGTCTTGCAATGAATGGGGTGGCGGGAAGACCGGTGTAGGATACAAGTGTCCTGTATCCAACATCCACGTTGTAACCCATGCTTAGACAACGCGTACATGTTATATGCGAGAAGGAAAGTCTTGAGAAGTTGAGGTGTTCATCCCAATGGGTCGGGTACTTTATAAATTATCTCGAGTTAGTGCTTTTGGTATATGAATGAGCTACGGTAATTAAGGTTTCGTGCCCAACCACGTTTCTCTGCAATCAAGCCTAATTTTGAAGGGCCTCGCGCGCCGAAAGGTATTGCATTGCATTGCATTACAGTCTAGCATTACCGATTTGAACGCATTATCTAGATCAATTGTATCAGGAAGAAATGGGAAGGTACGAGTGGCGATGGTCTATGGACTGTCTCGCCACAAAAGGTCCAATTGGCATTTGGATGATATCGCAGCATTATAAGCTGACCTAGCAGCTAAGGATTGATTGCTTTGAGAGGAAAAAGTGGTTGCAGAGGATGCCTATTCTATCAACAATATGACCATGGTTCTGTGCTCTTGCGTTGAATCCATGATTTGTCCCCATCTTGCTGCTATAACCTCTGTGAAGGCCAAATACTGGAAGTAAGTTTTACATTTAGCTAATATGTGTGGACACTATGCTTTCACAATCGTTCTCAGTGGTAAAGGCAAATGTTGAGGATTAGAAACTTCAAGTGGCTGGGTTTGATGCTGACGTTGTTGATGAACAGGTGCAGCATGTAGATTATCTAAATACTATGTAGGCGTGGATGCGCCTGTGTACTGGTAGGAACAGCGTATGTGTACACAGAAGATATAAATGAGACAATTCTGTCACAGCAATACTGAGGTGTATTGGTTGGTAGGGCCATGCTTTGAGCTAGCATAGCTGTTGGAACAGAATCAAAATCACATCTTCTTCAAGACATCAAATTCGTGAGCTTCAATATGCGCAGCATCCGTTCCATCATGTAAAAGAGTCTATCTTGCCTTGAATCTAATTGTCGTCTGGGCGTGCAGACCAGTAGTGAATGTGCAAGAAGATCCGAGACTTAAGATTGGAGCGCAGAGATGCTGATTCGAAATTTAATGCGAGATTATAGTGTTAAAATCCGATAAGAAGACAAGCTTGGACAGTATGGATATACAACTAAAAGAAGTAAATCAGGGGATGAAGAGTACTTAATAATGAGTGTTAGAGAAAGTGCGTATGACTTTTGATCTGATTTGGTTCTGTACTCATCAATTACGTCTGTCATGAATTCCGGTTAGGGTATGTTTTCCTTGCCCTTGGCCGTCGTCAGGCATAGAAGAGATAGAGACGTGAAATTTGGGTTTCGTTCGTAGCAGGTATCGTTTTGATTTGATAGATCTAGATGGCAATAGAGCCTTGAAACGGGCATGCTTCCTTCCCTCGGAAACTGACAGGCTCTTTGTTTCAACAAGCTTCTGTCGCTGTAAGCCGATACTGCAGTAAGATGTGTGCTCAGAGCTTCGCCTTTGCAAAGTGGAGACTTCATGGTTTGCGTTGATCTTATTTAACGGGATTTGAGAATGGTATAATCAAAGGTTGCAAATGGCAAGCATGGAAGGATTAATGTAGGAAGTTGCATAAGATTGACACGTTGATCACTTGTTCTTCCGCTGGCAGCCAGGAATGGGCCAATGGTAAGATTCCAAATGTATGTTAGATTCACACTGTAGTACGAGAACAATTACCATGCATACCATGGGCACAATACAGATGAAAATGACCAACCTCGTGATCCCCATTATGCTGCTTGCACCTATTGATAAGAGGGCAATTCATCAGCACTTCGGCGACTGTAAAGTCACGAAAATGCCGAGTCTCTTGACAACAGAATCCTAAATCCTTACACTTGAATCAACCTTGGGATTTGATCAAGAGCAACTCATCGAACTACTGATGATGAATCCTACGAGGGAATGCTCCATGTCACTAAATGAACTAGACGATGAGAGCTTTTTTGTTCAGTTTTGGGGTCTAAACTGATAATGTGGGAAACTTGGAGACCAGGCTCCAAAATATTTCCCTTTTGGCGCGGGTGGTGGTTTCCACAAACGACCATTAGAAGTTTTATGGCTATGGATATGAGAACAGCCACATCGGAGAATAACACCCTTTTGGGCTGGCCCTTTTATAAACCCGGATTCAGGTACAGTTATGGACAGACGAACCAAAAATTGTTCAGATGAAGCTTTTACCGTTTCAACTGCTGTGACTCCGGGTCACCATTCAGGGGATTGTCATACGGATAAAAGATACAGAAATGCGTCCATGCTGATGTAGTATAGCGGACGAAGCGACCGAAAAATGTGACTCAAAAAGGAAATATTATCCGATGCCCGTGTATAACAGGGGAAGGGAAAAGAACTAAGCAGTATATATATCTTCAGGAGGCAGCAACTGCTGGAGCAGTGCACATTCGTTCGCGAATGTGATGGCGGCGGCACGGTAAGGGTCCCGGGGAAAGAAGATCCGATGCGGTGTGATGTAAACGTGCAAGCAGGGTACGCTTATCAAAGACAATTGCGAAGGAGCGAACACCTTGGGCGATCCATTCGTGATTCCCTGCGGGGGTAGGAAGCATGAACGCGCATGCGCCGTAAGATAATATGCAAAGTAAGGGCAGCGACTCGGATGTAGGGGTTCGGATCGAGCAGCCCCGTTCCTTCGGGATTTACGCGATAGGTCCAGATACGGTCGGCGTTTATCGGAAAATATATACTGCGGTTCTGGCCTGATGTCGTCCGGTTTTCTAAAACGAGCCGAGACTTGATCAAAGTGTAGGAGATAGTAGAATGTAGACGCATGCACGCGCGCTTCGATTTTGGGATTTCAGCCTTAGCTGTGCAAAGAATTCTGGCATTATTCAGCTATCTACCAAGGCTTACAGTCCAGTCCAGCGCAATATAGTTAATTTAGAGTGATTGGTGGAATATCACATTTCCCCCCAGCTCTTGTGGCGCGCCCTGCTCAACATTTAAGCTTCTTTACTAGTCAAGATCAAAAACAGATGATAATGCGCCAAATGAGGTCAGACGAGCCAATTCAGCCCCAAGCCCCGGGGTTCAATATCCTTCTGGTTTCTGTGCCTCATATTGCGGGGCTCTAGCAAAGCATGTTGAACAAAATCAAATGATTTTGAGGTTCGTCGCATAGCTGTAAAATCTCGGTACTTATCCCCTCTTCTGAGAACGCCACCAATATTCGTTGTTCCGTCCCGTCGAAAAAATTTCTTCGACGAACATCAGAGGAAATGAATACAAGCCACAACGTTGTAATGCTCTAACGTCTATGGGAGGTTTTTTACTAAAGTGGCTTATGCCGACCATTACAAAGTTGACAGACAGCCGCTGCTGCAAAGACGGCTGGATGGAACTTTACACGCTGTAAGTACAGTATCGTCATGTCATGCTGTATTTGCAACCAAAGTCTGAGCATCGGCAGATCATATAGACTGATAAGTATGATAGTGCTGCCATAGGGATTATATCTGCAAGCGATTATGTAGGTACTCTTTGTAACAAGGGGTTCAGTTCGGCCTTCTGATGCGTAAGCTGTTCTGCTTGGCTGCAGGTGAAACCCACGTCTAGTGGAGCGAGAATGTGAATTATCCTGCAGCTATCGATCATTGCATCTAGTGTTTTCTAGACGCTTCCAAGACTAGTAGTAAAGTTGACCGAGAACTGAGAAACCAAGAACCGATATACGAGCAAGGTTATAACGTGGTGCGTCGGACAAGTGCGTTCCAAAAACCTTGGAGGAAAGCGCCGCTGACCCGATGAATGTTTTGGAGAAAAAGCTGAAATAATGGGGTTGAAAGTTTGGTCTGTTCCCTGTAGATGTAAGATAGTAGGTTACCCTTCCACTTTATTGGATGAAGGGTCCTAGAGCTCATCGTTGCTGCTCCAAGGCTCGTAAAAAGAATATCTCCCAATGCGGTATTTTAAAGAATCCAGTTTAATTATTCATTAGTGGTTTCCAAATTCGAAAACGAAGAACTGGATCCGAATAAGAGCTCCAAATAGGTTCTGCAACGTCAATCATTCCCAAGGTCGGAAAAAACTACGAAGCGAATGGGGATCTGGAGGGGAAGTTTTATCCTAGTAAAATATCGTGAGATAGGAAAACGGTTGCTAGATATCTTTAAGTTTGGACCCAAATCGTCCGATGACCAGGGATTCCCCAATCAGAGCATTTGCGTATATATCTTGAAAGGGTCCGATCTTGAACCCCCGATTCAATCTCATGTTATGGGATGATCCACCCGCAAAAAAATCTCCGAATGAGAAAATTTTAAATAAAAATGGCTAGATTTGGATAATAATAAAATGTATGACCTTGTGTTACCTAGCGGACTGTGGAATGACTACTAATAATCCATAAATCCTCGGTAAAGCACGACGTTGTAATGGGATCCAAAGCGATCTATAAAATGGACATATAGGTGGGCAAGCAAGGACCAGCCTGCGAAGAGTCATCAAATATTGTGGTACCGCGGGAGAGTTGTGAGGTAAATAATCCAGAAACAGTGACAATAGGGTCGGCGTTGACGACTAATTGGGTAATTGTATCGGCACCTGCAGATGAAACGCAAATGTTATTGTGCAATATCCTTCCTCTTCTAGAATCTGTTTCTCTGAAGGTTTCGAATCAGGTAAAGTGACTTCACATTCCACTGTGTACGTGAAGTACTCGAGCTTGTAAAACTTTCACACTGAATGCATGCCTCATCGCAGTTTGCTCCACTTGTTATTTAAGTGTGATTTTTTGGGGATTGGAAGATAGACATATTGCCAACCTGGGACCCCGGATATCTGAGAACGATGAAGGTGTCGTAAGCAACTTTATCCGGATGATCTCCCCCCGGGCTGGTAGACGTTTGCCTGTTCTCCGTGACCCTGATGGACATCAAGATCCAATATATGCAAATAATATGCAGCCCAATCTGTTGAGCAACCCCAGTGCTCGCAAATCCACATCTTTCCATTAATTGCTTGGGAATTGGAAAAGACAGAAGGACATTGCGACGACATTTAACCAAATCCCCATCGATGCGAACATGATATTATTAAATCGTTCCCTTTGATGGATCTGAGGTGTGATGAATTTCGGTTAGGTGTTTCGAAACTTTGATTACAAAGAACACCAGCTGGCAACAAGTAATAGGGCTTCAGGTCTGTAATTTATGTAGTTGTGAAGGTTTGTTTGCATTTGTTATAAATTAAAAATATCAGGGGGCTACAAAGTGCTCCGTGCAGTCAATCACATAGACTTGGCCAAAAATCTTTCCTAATTAGGTTATATGTTCTACACCTATTCGAGTATCTACGTATGATTCGAGGGAGGGTAGTAGTTTTCTTACTTAAGCAATACTGTAGTAAATTAACGGTTAATCAATTGGATGAGTTGTAGAATGTCTACTGTATGGGGTACTATTATACGGAGTACAGTTACAGTCGGTCTGTCAGCATGAATAGAAACACAGCAGATGCATACATGGTACGTTCTAGCATTGAAGAAACTTCTGTCAATCATACATCTATTAGAATATGAGCACAAAAAAGTCTACGAAGTAGTAGAATACTGTAGGTAGGTACAGTAGTAACAATACATGGGACAAATACATTTTTCACAGGATGTTATTATACGAAGCATCTCACACGAGTAATACAAGGTAGTAAAAGCCGTTTTTATGATTAGTTCTACAAGATAATGAATGAAATGGCTAGTTCCATCACAGTTATGGGTAGTTCCATAAATTCAAAAAGAGCTAACAAACACCAACATACTGTGCTCCATGGTAATAACAAGCGACCAACGACCGCGGGGCAAGCTTATTATTATTATGATTATTCTTCGCTATAGCCCCCATGTGATCATCCATAACGAAACCTGGTCCTAGAAAGGACCGAAGTAAATGCTGCTAATTTTTCAGGGATTATTTTGAATATCACCAGGATTCGAAGATCATTCTGTAGGAGAGATAATTTTAACACCAATCATCATTGACCGATTCAACTAGATGTTGATTTTGATGCTCGATGACGACGATGATGAATATGTATGTTAGATTTTGACTAGAAGTCAAGAGCTTTCTAGATGCATCGCTTGAAGTTCGAGCAGTACCAGAATAAGATGAAGAAATTTCTATTGGATCCCAAGGAAGGATCGACCATACCAATAACATCTACCACGATATAGCCCCCCCATAATTTTTAACAATATGTAACAGCTTTACTATAGGTCATGGCAACATGGCAATCCTTGGGTTACTGTTACTGCCTAAGGCAACAGACACTTATGAAAATTGTAAATTCATGGAGCCATGAAGCCACTTCACTGTGAACTGAAAATTAATTTCCATTAACAATAACGAATATGATTGTGATATGTAGGCGACTTGCAGAAATCATTTCCGAAGTTCCCATAAGCACGAGCCACGATATCTGATAAGACAAGAAACTGCATTTGCGCCGCAGGTATCACACACATAGTGAGATATGCGACAGCCATCAATTGTGTACAGAGCTGTACTATACATATTTGAACAACGAACAACAAACACCTATAACCCGGGTATTGAATCTTATTCGGCTCGCATAGTCTTGATGGCGATCTATGTAGTGATCACATTGGCAACATTTCCATTGGAGGCATACCAATAAGTGAAAGGGGGAAACGGCTACTTACTTTGATGTGGTACTTGCTCTAATAAGTCTCAGCCCATTTACAAGTTATGCTTGAACGATTTCGTCTGATACAAGTTACAACTATACAGCAATTAGGTATTTGAGGCCGAATATTTTCTACACGATACCTGTCCGCATTGACCTGAAGCGAAAAGCCATCTCCGGGAGATCATCTGCCGGGTCTTATGGAAATCCGAAACATAGCAAATCCACAAGTTAACGGAGAATTGAACCATCTTCGATACAATGGTCGAGAAATCGAATTAAACGCGGAATCGTCGTCAAGAGAACCTTTTGCCGACGAGTTTCAATTTAGAACAAACAGCGATCGTCTATACAATTTATTGTTCATGTTGATCACATTTTAGGATACGTATGTTTCGTATAAGATAATTTTACTACCCTTCCTCCACCATTTTTGCTTGCTAGACTACTCCAGGGCTTTCCTCCGGATTGAGGGGTTGAGTAAAGGGGTTGTGCGGCGTCACAGTAGTATTCTAGTAGTGCAGCGGTGATTATAGGCGAATACAGTAAGTTGCTTGTTCGTTTCTGCTTTGTGCACCTTGTAGCGTTTTCTACCCATGAAGTTATTCGCTGTGAGAAAATGCGAGAATAGTTCATACAACATACAGTCAAATGCGGTCACACTACATTTTGAGATTTTATGGATGCCATGCTCGTTTCTACTCTCTTTTCGAACCACCTGTCAGATACGTTTCTCTTGAGATCTGCATTATCCGAGGAAAGAGTGATCGCCATGGCGCTTTTAGCTTCGACATCCTAAATAATGTGAGCAAGGGCCCTGGACGTGATAACAAAACATGGGTAATTGACTCGATTCACGTCCCAGCATGCTGGCCATGGATGTTCCCTAGGATTATACAACCGAGCCTCATGTCCGGAATGCTTATAAAGGCAAAAACTTACAGTAAGTGAGAACTCTTAATAATAATGAAGAACTTCAAAAACTTATGGTTCTACAATTACCATTGTTTTGAGACTCAAGAGCCTCAAAACTTTCCAGTAGGAGTACCACATCTTCCTTAGTAGACAGCAACAACTCTTCTTGTCGGGTTCCTATTGGATTCAAAACATCCTTGGCGATATTTGATTGTTGTACGAACGTTTTCCGGGATAATTGATGATGATTAAGTGGTTAAAAATTTATTTAAATTTTGCAATTTTGCCTGAAGATACCAGTAATCATCACAAACCCTTTTATACTGTACAAGTAATGTTTGATGCATCCTTACGAACCCAAGCGATTCGATCAGCCCAAAGCTTCAGCTCCGTGAATCAGTATAACAATCGTATGCCTAATGAGGATTCAGCGCCGAGATTGTCAACAATGATATTATATTAAATCTAATGTACGATTTCAAAAGCTATCCCGGATAGTATATACCGAAAGACAAAAAATAAATCAAAAGTTTTCGGATTCAAGCAGAATCCCGCATATGATAACCCTTGCGCTGGGATAGTCCAACGGTATTCATGGGCCACAGCCACAGCCACACCCCTAGGAGAAAACATGGCCAACACGGGGTTTAATGATAAAGAGGCGTGGTGAGCAAACGCAATTAGCCTACAAGGCGAAATGTCTCATTGGATTCGAATACACGGGTAGCAACATTCTACTTCTAGATATATCGTAAAGGCGTTCGACTAACTAACGAGTATTGTAGCTGGTACTAATAGTTAAAATAAATAGGCTAATAAACAACCCAGCTACAACACCAACAGGCAACAAGCTTCTAGCTGGATTCTGGAAGTAACTCCTTAGTAGTTTATTAGCATCTCATTATTGATTGATATTTCGAATGATTTGTTTAGTCTCCTAATGCTGCCGGCAACATGATTTGAAACACATCCAATATTTAGATGTTATGTCACTAATGGATTGTTTTCTAAATTCACGATGGCAGCAAAAAGGATAAAAGAATTGTTCCATTGCAGATATACATTTTCATCACAGGGATGAAACTCTATCGTAAGCCGCTCATGCTCAATATCAGCGTGCAGGAACCATACAGTAGGAAGGTAACCATCAGAGTTCCGTACGATCATCTTCCCCGGCACTTCCATAAATGTGTAACATTCCGGTGGGGGATAATCTTACTACTTGGTCAATGTGAATGATCAGTGAACACTGCATTTCAATAGTATACATATCAGTATGTCTTTTCACATTACTGGTGTAGATGAACATGGTGGGCAAAGTAATTTCTCCAGTACTTTTGACTTTGCAGTTCGTACTTTGAACCTTTCACTTCGTACTTTCGTACAAAGTTTCCCAGTTACCAAATACAGTATCGATTCTGCTGATAGATGATTTGTGATTTCCGTAAAGTCGTCTCCATTGAAAAAAGCGGATGGAAAACCCTGTATCATATCATTTCATCCCAACCTTTAATCACGGGCCCCAATTCCAATCCAAAGAAGCGAACCATCGGCAAAGACATTCCAGCGTCGATCGCTGAAATCAACAAGGACATGCTTTGTTGACTCTTGGTAAATCATCTAATACAGATTATATACCTATTATTATATATATATTATTGCTATTATTACTATCATTTTTATTGTTTATTATTGCTTTTTAATCTATATAATATATATCCCTTTTCCATTTTTTATTTAATCGATAATTAATTATTATAGTGTACTATAGTATACTTTTTAATGAATTTTAATGCTTAATCGTTATAGTCTGAAAGTATCATGATTGCTTCATTTGATTCTTAAACTGTAGCAAAAGTTCCCCCTCTCCCCTTCAACCCCCGCGAACAGACTCATGAACTATATTAAACAGGGCTCTTATAGAACTAGCTCATGAAATATCATAAGGTATTCGTAACCGTTATGAAGTAATATATACAGAGTATAACCAATTTTGTATACTATAGGTACGTACGAAGAAGTTATGGAGTACTCTACTTTTGATGGGCTTGAGCTTGTAAAGGATACTGATATACTTTCTACGGGGTATAGATTTGAAGAAATACGAAGTATACCTAATTAGATCATTACTGATAGGTATGGATGAAGAAAAAGCTTCCTTATTCCGATTAATTTCCACGGCAGTTGCCAGAAATAAATAGACAGTTCGCGATATACTGTATCTACCTACCAGGTATTGCATTGCGCAGATATCTACAGTACTAGGTAATAGGTATACTATCTTAAAAAAAAGTACAGGAACAACTTTTGAGTTCTCTATATTAGGACTCCATAAGTCATCACCATCTTTAAAGCAAGTTTACTCACGTTACCAAATTCACCTAAAGATTGGAGTGCTGTGTGTATTCTAAAAAAAAACCTCTCCCCTCTCTCCCCTCAACAGCAAAGAGCGAGCATTGTTTAGTCATTTGCCGATTTAGATGAAATAACGCTGAAAGAAGGGTTCGCACAAGCAGATCCTGACTTGAACTTACCGTTTGCGCGTCACCTCGTCTCATGTGCTTTTTAGCAAGCTGTCAAAATCCTAGTCCCAAACATCTTGAAGTGACAGGCAGGGTAACCCTTCAAAACCTGAAAAAATTTCAAGAGAAGGATCCACGACATCTGAAATAGGTTATGCTCCGAAGGTATGCCTGCTTGCATTTAGACAGGCATGTTTACCCTAGCCAATCCCCTCCACTTGCGGGTGCATAACGAAATCAACGGTCATTGCAGGCATAGGCCCCCTGGACCCACCCTGTATAATCCTGGAAAACCATCTACTGCACGTCCACATCGAGCATGCAGTACCGGTCGAGCAATACCAAAAGGCGGCGAAATCCCGTAGAACCAACATGAAGCCAGGCGGTCCTCCGGATCATCCCATCCATCGAGTATTATTATTTGTGCCAAGTTTGGGGCATCTGAAGTCACAGTCCCGGAAAGAAGACCCACAACCAATTTGTGACAGCAAGTGTTACTCGGGGACCCTACAAGGATCTCTTTGGTGGATTTGCGCTGATCGCCCACCCACTGCCTTCGGGAGATCTGATAAATAAATACAAATCGATCCCTCGCCGCACATTTCAAGCCTTGTATTCGCAGGCGTATTTTCGACAGCAGTAGTTCATTTGGTCAAGTATATATATATATACACAGTTCAAAGGGAAAATTATTGGAAACGGAACTTTTCTCAAAGTAATAATCATCTAATCAGCCTCGACCTTTCATAAATCTCTCTACGTTTCACTCTTATTCGATCGTCTTCAACTACCGAAGTCGAACTCCCGCAATCTCGTCCTTCATCATCTCCATTAGGATATGAACCTCTCCTCTCTTGTGCACGAAGGAAGAAACCGTCAACAATATTCTCAATACAACAACATACAAGCAGATATGGCTTCAACTTTAGTTTCCAACCCTTACACCGGCCAGTCAATGGTCCATAATGCCTCTTACGCATATGTTCATGCACCGCAACCACCACCTTCGCCACCAGTGGATGAAACTTCCAAGTGCTCCTTGCCATCAATCTCAAGTTTGTTAGGGCTGGCCGATCAATCAAGTCCAACAGAGCAAACACATCAACAATCATCGCCACAACAAGGTCAGTCATCATCATTGCTAGATAATCTTTCCATGTAATTAATTTTCATCTCAGCGCCTTCTCAAAAAGAGGAATATAGACCTGAATCAGGACATCAATATGGACCTTCACCAGCGATGAGCACACGATGCGCCCTTCCTCCAACACCGCCTATGCAATCTGACGGCGGTTTTGATGGCAGACGATCTCCATCACAAGCATCCACATCATCGTACTCGGTAGTCTCAGCACCAAGTTATTACTTCAATCCTGCACAAGTCTCGGCAATCAACAACATGGAACCGCATTCGCAGCGTCAACACAGTGTTTCGGGTGTTCCTCGAAGAGTCTCGATGCCAGCGGGATCAATGGGTTACACTCAGTCACCATTCAGTGGTTCTTACGCCATGTCTCCGGGAGCACATTCCATGAACTCCTATTATTCGAGTCCAATTCAAGCACCACCGCAAGTTTCCGGACTCTATTATCAAAGACCACTTCCTCAGGTATGTTTTTTTTTTTTTTTTTTTAGAAAGGCTAGAGAGTATTTTTACTAACATTACAAAGCAATTTCCACCACCAATGATGCCTGTGAATGTGACTCTAACTCCTTCATCTGGTGCTAATCCATGGCAACACCATCACTATATCTCGCCATCTTCCGCTGCCTCCTTCCCCCAATCGCAAGACAGATACATCTGCCAAACTTGCAATAAAGCATTCTCAAGACCATCGAGTCTCCGAATTCACAGCCATTCGCATACAGGCGAAAAGCCTTTCAAATGTCCACACGCTAATTGCGGCAAGGCCTTCAGCGTACGAAGCAACATGAAGCGACACGAACGAGGATGCCATAGTTTTGAGGGCGATTCTCTGGTCTAAAGTGACTGCTGGGTGGGGAGAGCATTATAAATTTTTACTTTGTCTTTAATGTATAAATATTTGGGTACCGTGCGTGGAATGGTTTTCATTATCACGATACCCATTCTTCAAGACTATATTTTCTTTTCTTGGGAATTTTCCCATATGTATTTATATTATGAGGAGGCGTCTGGAATATGATGAGGGTGGATAATATGTCAACGGCTCGCATTTACATGGGCGTTAATGGGTATTAGTTCCTCAAGATTATGAGAGAACGGAATTATTATGTAAAGAGAAGAATGAAGAAGAGGAAGACAAGATCGGAGCATACTATGGGATCGCGAGATCCTAGGCTGGTGTAAGGGGAAAAAATGGGAAGATTGGATGGGATGGGATATTACGAAGAGATGCTTGCAGGTCCATCATCATTCTCAACAGAATAGACGCATGGTAGTGTGAAGTAATGGAATGGAATGGATATCAAAAAAAGCAAATCATTTCCTCATTCGTTACCTTGGAGAGTTTGACCTCGATCTTTGAAACTTGATGCGCGAGAAACAGATCTCGAACTCATCGACTAGGAAATGCCCAGAGTCCCGAGTCCAGACACGCTTGAACTCAGTGCTTACACTCTTCGTCCACTGATCAGCACAAGATCCCCACCAAAACTAAAGTACAGAATCTATAAATGTTTTAACAAAATGAAGTTAGTTTTCCCATCTCAACAGCAATTTCTCCACTCTTCTCTGCCAAAAAACACATTCCTACCAATCAACATAATATCATACAGGATCTTTGACAGTATAATGACTAAGGTCCCACCCCGAGGGGCGCACCGAGAATACGAAGGAAGATTTCAATCGACGAAGATCAGATCTCCTTAGCTATGAACGAGTATCTCAGGGCTCTTCCATGTCTATGCTATGTATGAAACGGAAATCTCCTCCTTTCACTCAACTTTTTCGCATCCGCACACGCCGCCCACTTTCTATAAATCTACTAACTTCTACTTGAACATCATTACTGAGTAGTGCTTCCCAGGGGGGAGTGGGCTGGATGGTGGGCGTCCCACTTCAATAATGGTACGTGATGTGATATCTTTATCGGCAATCGATACCCCATCTAGGGATCTCTTTCTCCCTTTTCCTTACTAACATGCACTAGAGCATAAAAAAGAGACTACTGTACCTATTGTATCTGTACTCGGAAAATGATCGGATCTTCAATATGGGGCTTTTGAGCTTGGGTGCTTTGGTGTGGACCCTCGTTCTCCCCCCGGTGTTGGTGCTTGTAAATGAATAATGAATTCTTGCTCCAATCCTGGACAGCATGGTAAGGTTGTGGATTTATTACTGCCGGGTTAGTCGTTGGACACATTTTTACGAGATTTACTGCTTTGGGTTTAATTATTGTATTGAAATATGAGATGTGAGTATTTTGTATACACGAGGGATTTTATTCTACAACTTACTCCTGGCGCACTATTTGTGCGACAATTTCAGAACAATGGTGAGAGTGTGTGTTGAGAGAATTAAAAACGCTAAAAGAATTTTAGGTTTTATGGGTTTCTGATTTCTTATAATTTGTTTATGGATTTTCTTGGTGAGCTATGGGCTTGTTTGTGGTGAGTGGATTAGGTATGATACAACACTTAACATACCGAATAGTTTGCATTGGGATTGGAATGTCTCACCCATTATTTTCTTCAGTTTCTATATATGGCTTTTAGATGAGCTGGTGATGATCCTCCACGCGGCAGTGGCAGTTATTGCAGTCAAAAAAGGCTGGGCCTGGCAGCATGTATGATTCGGTACCATTATATTTCGAAATATGGGAAGCAAAGTATGGGACCTGATCACCATGATGAAAGTGATGTGCTAGCACAGCTAACCTAGCAGATTCCAAACAAAACAATACATCCCTAATATAGCCCGGTATGGATGCGATGCTAAGCCCAACCCAATCTACACTACTCCCTAGTTATTCCTGAAGCACAGGACACAGTGGGCAATCGTCACCGGGCCCCATTCCAAAAGAAGTCCCTCCCCGCGCTGCCAGCGGCACCTGGTCTGATTCACTTTTATCTCCTACCCGCCTCACCCATGCCAAGTAGTCTTAATCATAATCATAGTCATAATCATAACTAGAAAACTAGAGCTATTCCGCAATCGTGCGCACCGCGCTAGGTGGGACTTTGAGGCCAGGGGCTCTCACATCTTCAGTGGAGTCACTCCACTACCTGCCTTCCATGAAAACCAAACATGAAAAAGAATCCTACCGAACCCTACACAGCACTCACCACGGATAGGCAGTATATTCTCCGACTCTTCCGACCCGTCTGTACTGTACTATTGAGGTAGAGACTAATAAGTAGCTACTAGCATTGTTCTCTGAAAACACTTCTTATTACAATTCATGTAATGTCCTTATACGAGTTTTAAACATCATAACTGCTTCTCCTATAACTCATAAGTGCGAATAATAATCCAGCATAAGCCTGTCGAACAATATGTATTCGGGAGATTTGGCCGCGCAACTATTTCCCATCTTCTGGAAGGTAAACCGTAGATGGAAATATTTGTTTACATATTTGATTTGTACTGAATATCATACTAGTAGACAATAACAATTACTGTACAACTAGTGTACGAAGGTAGCCAGTTGTACAATACAGCAATTTCAAAAGTAACATAGCATAGTAAAAGTTCGTAATTCATCATTCATCTATCCCCCAATCTAAAATATATCATATCATATCATATCGCATAGGGCTTAATGACCGGCAAGGACAACCCAAAGCCCCACCAACAACGTGGTAAAATTGTCGCAATCCACCCGAACTAAATAACATCAATTATGCTGTAAGAACGTGTACTAATATACTACATTCGATATTCAGGCATCAAAAAAATGGCCCCCAATTGCCGCAGCATAATATCGTCAAATTAGAAACATCAAATAAGGTATAAGCGCAATAAGGAAGAGCAGATTTGTACTGTATGTAATTTTGGAGCCGTCCTAGACCTAGAGTCACCGAGTGGGATTCCGGAAATAACAAAGATTACCACGTGGAAACCTTAGGAAATGGGATGGATAGTATGGAGAGGGCAAGCCTGGCAAGGACAATATCTCAAGAATGGGGATCAACTGAACTACCTAGGTATGCATAGTAGGTAGTTCTATCAACTTTTCAACCACGGGACGGCGACAAGCGCTAGTTTTAGCATTTCCATATCCATATCCATCTCCACTGAGTAGGAGACTCGATGCCCTATTGAAGTAGACAGCGAATTTCTATAAGAAGCATAAAATTTGCATAAATGTATTGGAAAAAGGTACGCGAGAAAGTCTAATCTATTACAATTTACAAATCAGTATCTCATGATCACATCATAATCGTACAGTAAATACAATACTCGTCTCGTTTTTGCGCGGGTGGAGTCTAGACTTTTTCGAAGGAGGCCCGAGAATTATATGTTTCATCATACACTTAATTAGCTGCAGGTGTTAGGTATAATATGCAAGCTGCAGGCTAAACGGTGAAGAAAATCCCCAATCCCCAAAGAAAATTATGATCTTCTCGGGTTTTTCCAAAGGAAAGCGCGCAGAATTCCAGATGCGATGCTAGGTTTCTCGGTATAGTATTATGCCAAGTCCCCCATTTCCTCCCCCTTGAAGGGAATAGACAAGAAAAAAACGATAGACGAGAAAATGAGAGACAAGGAGATTCCCAGCAAAAGAATTCCTCGGGTTTGGGATCTCTTGGAACAGTGGAATATCCTTGTTATGCGAGATATCATTACAGTAATACAGTAGATGAATAAGGATTACCTTGCGAGACTGGAGCGAGAGAGATAAGGATTAATCGTGGATTTAGGACTAACGTGATCCTGGAGATGTTCATCTGTTTCACCAAAAACAATAACCTTTATAGAACTAAACTAAACTTGAAGAATATTCACCCCAGATCCTCGACATACAGTGCACACCAATGCATCACGAGATTTCATACCAACAACAACAATATCCATTATTAACCGCCAGCCAGTATGGTATAGTATCCCTTGGGGACACATCCCTATCCCTATCCTTATCCATACACTATCATTACCTAGGTAGTAGGTGTAGTAATTTGACTTTTTCTATATTGATAAGTTAAAGTTAGTTTAGTAACGTTACTATTTCGTACCGAGAAGAAACGCGCCCCCAATAATCCGTCCAATTGACCACGCTCCCCTGTCCCACAAAAGCCCTTCTCTTCAAAAAAAAAAAAAAGAGAAAAATAAAAATAAATAAAAGGCCAATCCTGAACATGCATGCTCTTTTGCAGATCATCGTACGACGTTTTGACAATTCTAGAAGGTAGCGAAAAAAGTCTAAAAAGGTTTCTGAGACATTTCTTTTTCCCTTTCCTTTTGCTTATCCCTATCCCGTCCCCCCATCTCATCCCTCGTGGCAGCACAACACATGGCATGGTTTACTTAGACTGGTATTGTAGTATGGTAATAATGACGATTGCCCGGGGGGAGATATAATGTGCGGTGCATTACACAAGGAGATCACGGATCGCTTGCCGAGATGAGATGCCAATCGGGAAAGGAGAATAGATTATCTATGTCTCAGTCATAGATTTGAAGGATCGTTATGTATTTATGTATTATTTATTGAACATGTACCGAATCGGAAGGTAAACTCCACCCGTTAATTTGTTTGATATTTCCTTGCCTCCCGATAAATTCTTGCACCAATGGTACGGTTTCCATTATTAGGTATTTACGTCATTGATGCCATTTGGGAACCATCTCCGTGCCGGTCTGTTGCTTTTTTGTCATTTGCCTTCCCAAGAAAACTCTTTTCTATTCTTAATACGAGACGAGTAGAAGTAGAGCCATATAACGATGATCGATTCTCAAAACTCTTCTCAAAGTGGAAGTTCGGTCCTTCCCTTGAAGTTGGTAACCAAGCCTTTGGCAAGCTACTACTTCCAGAGAATCATTTCCTTGGGAGTCTAGGACATTGCCTCTCTGGGTCGTCAGCCGAGGAGTGATAATCTACGAGCGTAGACTTTTCATTTTAGCCTTCCTGAGAACTCATGATAGGCGGGCAATGTGCATGTGCATGTGCATGAATCCCGGTTTTCACTAGAAGTATTGCCGGCGCTTCACATTCAATACTTTCTCCGCAATTGGTAAATCCCGTTTTTGAAGGCAAAGAACCCAAAAGAGTGCAAGCAAATCTACTGGCATGATACGACGAAACTCCAAAAGTTTGGATGGCATGGTATCAAGCACTTAAGCTATGATAGGCCTAGGGGTCATGGTTTGAGACGAGATGAAACGGCATTTTCAAAATTGAACCTCGGCGCGTGCGTACAAGTCAAAATGGCAAGGATTCATCGTGATAACTCCATACAATTTTGCATTTTGAAAAGCAAGTGAGAAAATATAGGGGGTATCGGATGATTTTTCATCGCCAGATCAACCAAATAAAGCTGGTGACAATGACGGTTTAGGCCAGGAGTTTGCATCTTGAAACAACCATAAACAATCATAAGGCTGTAGGGAGGGGTATACATGCGGACGTCTCGATTAAGATGTGGAGGATTAACGATACTCTCCCGATCCGTGCTACGGGGACGTGGTGGTGTAAGAGAAATCGGATGGCAGTTCTTAGGGCGAGCTATCTAATGGCAATCAAACACTGGCGTTGGAAGGGTTGAAGTTTATTTTGACCTCGTTGATTGTATTTAGCACGCTCTATAAAAACGAATCTGGGGTTATTTTCAAGGCGGTAATGCTTCGGGTCAATAACTCTGCTCGTCATTCCACTAATCATAGACCAGAGTCAGTATTGCTCGATATATTTGAGGATCATGAAAGTTCTGTGAAAGGTATGATATCCTTCGGAAACTATTGAGGTATGGAATACTCTGGTCTGACCTAGACGAATCGATCGTGCCCTCAATTGGAACGTAAACCAAACGCATGGAGGTCGAGTATATACTTACATAAAGCGTATCGTGGAATACCTCTGGCCCAGTGGCATATAATTCCCATCCAAATCTTTCTTTCGCATATCGTATCAGATGACTCGAAACTCTACCATTCGAAAGTGTGTTAGGATGCAGTTGATCAAACAAGGAAAGAAGGAATTACTTGACATGTCCAACGTCTGTAGGATGGTATGCTGGCCCGATATCGTTCTGTTGCAAAATCCCAGTAGTATTAAAATACGATACGAATGGAGCAGAAGTTTGGTTAGATTTATATGTTGAGTTGTTATGATAATCGTACAAGATGGGGTTTGATAGGTACTCTTGGGAATTAAAGTATTGGTATATGCCGTAAATCTCAGTGACAAAACCCTGTGATTGTGAATATGAATTTCCGTTCGCATAGAAGCCTTCCCAGAGAGACTAGAGTATGAGTAAGCGACGACTGCTCATCGAGTGCTTGATTCAGTAGAGCTTACCATGAGTATTATTTGCGCATTTGGCCACACCGCATGTATTCCTTCAACCAACATGATATATTGAGCAACATACTCGGCACTAGTAACGTTATTCGCCTCATTGCTATCATTGGTCCCAAGATTAATGACCACAAGATCAGCCTCTTGCTGCTTAGAGAAATCCCATGGCTCTGGGTCTACCAGTGTTCCTCGATAGCTGGTATCAGACGTATAATACCACTGATGGAACATGCCTCTGGCATTGCCCCAACATAACTTATCAAACAGACAAATGCCCGGGTAAGCGGTTATCGAGTATTCAGTGTCTCCGAGGCCAGCTCCCATTCCATATGCAAAACTCGATAGTCCTTCCAGTGTAGCAGTATAACCCGAGGACAAAGAGTCTCCGATAAATTCGATTGATCTGGAATAGTTTGGTATTTTCAGAATGTTTTCTCCGCTTCCCAAATGCACGGAGGCTATTTGAACACCATAAGCCCAATTTGTAACACGTAGTTCAAAAACTGATGGGTTAATTGGATACGTCGCATTGATAGCAGGAGAATCCGAGCTAACAAGCAAATGTGTAGCATTGGTAGTAATGTTTGTCAACTGCCAGTCCTGCCCGTTCACTCGATATCCAATGAGCACTGTGTCTGAAGTTAGGGGACCAAAAGTGATGGCTACTTGTTCTCCCGTAAAACCAAATTTTAGACCTGGTGCTCTTTGTATTATTCAGCTCAAGGTCGAGGCTTTGAAAATATGAGCAGGACTTACGACCACCAAGATACATAGTTACTGTCCCATCGACCTTTGTAGGATATTTGTGACGAATTTGGAGGGAAGCTGGAGAGCCCATAACTATCAAGATCAATTCTAGTATCAGGATAATTCGTGATGCGCGCTTGATCATTTTGCCATATTGTTGCAGATGCCACATTCAAAATAGCTAGTATAATACTATATATCATACGAGTAGATAACTTCATCTTATCATTCCAACCGAAATCAACGAAGACACAACAGAACTATCAATAAAACCATCATACCTACATACGTCTAACCACAATCTATAAATACTGAAGCGGGGATCGCAAGAACGGCTCTGTGTTTTTGGCCATGAGACCAGAGTCAGACTTACCCTGCGGGGTAACCAACTATTCTAATGTTCATTGGAGGAGGCTGAATAATTTTCCCGAAGCGGCTGTATTACACCTGCATAGAACTCATCGATAACCCGGAGAGGGGAATGGAATGATCTTGAAATGCATTGCGACCTGACGTTTGACTTGAAGAGTTAACAACATCGGTCGGTGTTGGCTTCTTCCCACAAACACATACATCAGTTCGTTGTATACTTGATATATACCACCACCAGTTCGTTGGTGTCTTATGATGTGAATCATGATGCTGCACTTGCAGGGAATCTGCTGATGGAAGCTCCATTTATCCAGTCAAACTTGCCGATTCCCATTTATCCATGAGGCTATTATTTGCTATATACAAGTTAAAAAATTGGAATAAACCATATAAGATTGATAGAGTTTGGGTCAATATTTTGCATAAAATTACCTAGTACGCAATAAATTTATGTAGTCCTACTTGTAATTCATAATTTTGTTTTACGGTATTGCGCGAATTATACCGTATACCGTACCACCTTTCCTAAAATTTACTAGCGTCCGTTAATATTTCCTTTTCTGTACATATTGTATTTGGACAATTTCGAGGTCGCAAATTCAATGACCAGAAAATAAGTTTCATTCTCATTCGACTGGTCGTCGACCTTTCTTTCCTTGAAATTTGCAGTTATATTATTTAATTTCCTTTTCATTTAAAATTGATATAACCTCCTAATCGACCACCCTCCTTATTCTACTCGTAATAATCATAAACGCCCGTTTCATATCTCTCTCTGAAAATCGTCTAAGAGAATAAATAAATTGAAAGCGACGCCAACTTCTAAGACTGATTCATTCATATATAAGAGGAGGGGAGCAAGAGCAAAGAGGCAATCCTAGGCGACACGGCAGGACATATAAGAATAAATATAACCCTCATTGTGGATCTTCACCGTCTTCACCGTCATCTTTATCATAGCGTAACAGAACCAAATACTAGGGGAATGGCCTCCTGCAATATCACACCGGCAGTACAACTACCATGAAGCTTACAGCACCTTCACAGCTCTCTGTGAGGGTGTCAAGTCTAAATACTTATCAGATATACTTGCATCCGCTGCCGTACGAAATCCCGAAATTTGACGCAAATCCCCAAGATCAATGTCCTCACCACCCCCCGCCGTTCCCGATACCCAACTCGGCCTAACCGCCGAAGAAGTCGCCCTACTCCGCCATCATCAAGCGCAAGCTTCTGGTGCCGCTAACTCCAACTCATCGCGCGCAGCTTCTCGGGCCTCATCTCAAGGTCTCCTTCTTTTAGACACAACATCGCTCGCTGCGCTAGGTCGCCATTTCGACCGCCTAATCGGACAGATCAGTGCGCGACTGGAGTACCTCTCCGAGCAATCTGCGGTTGTTGCGCAACAGCAGTACGATAATGCGGGGAATGCGATTGCGATGGCAGATGCAGAGATTGCGCGCTTCCACGACATCTTGCGACAGATTGATGAATTGGAGTTGGATTTTGATCGCATTAGGCACATTAGGGATATTGTGAGGGCGTATAGACAGAGAGTGGAGGAGATGGAATTGAGTCTTGAGAGAAGCGGGTCAGTCAGTGCGGGGGCGGGGCGGCATAGGCACTCGCATCGTGCCCAGGAGAGCTCCGGAAGCTCGAGAAGACATCGCAGATGAAAAGTAACGGATGATATGATGTATAATTGGGAGGCTGGAGAACAGAACAGACAAACAAAATACCTGCGGTGGGACGTAAATATATGGCTCGGTGCCAGATCAACATGGAGTAGTATCAGGATTTGATGGAAGGACTACACGAAGATATGGATATATTCTGCCTCACGGCTTGGAGAAGAGATAGCCTCGCGGCCGGCGTTCAACTGGGTTCGGCTCCTTAACACTTTTGTAATTGATTTCATTTGTTGGATTGTTTCTAAACCAATACCCAGCTTTCACATTTGGGATCATTGACTTCATGGATCTTTGTTGCTTTATTCTTGGATTTGGATGTGTTTGTTAGGCATCCTAAGAGTTATCTTCTTGAATTGTATATTTCACATGTTGTTGTGCAGCGAAGTATGACTTATCTGCGCTCCTTGATGCGTTCATTATATCTGATTGCTTAGTTTACACTCTTCAATCAATCGAACAAAACTGTCTAATTCAGAGCATTGGCCCTAGCAAAGGGCATGGATATTGACTATCATCCACTTTCTCTGGATTAGTGGTTTTGCCCCGCTTGAACCCCTCATATCGAATGTTTCTATGCGAAGATCCCTTGGGGTGGTTTCAGCTCATCATATGTGAATTATATATAGCTATACTTTAACATCGAGTATCGCATGTACTAGCCATTCTCTGTTGAGTGTGTGTCCATTTTGGTAACAAGAATAACTCTTTTGATGGTACTCTCATATGTGCATTATTCGCTCAAGGCGCAAGAAATGTACTGATACGCTGATATATACATACTGTAAAACAAAATTCCATCCTGCAAGTGATGTGGGTATATCCCTTTAACAAAATTCCTTGCATAGGCTCTATTTACGAATACAAATTGAAATTACAATCCCCTTATGCTCTCTGGTGTCTACTTGCCGCTAAATAGGTGTATCTGACTATCTGTTTCTCAGCGAATCTATCGTTTGTTCGTCTATCCGTTCTATTCCACATCTTGCGGGAAACTAATTCGAGCTCTGCTATCTTTCATTGGACAATCCACCACTCTCACAACGACCTGCTACCAATATGAGCCACTATAACTCATCACAACAAGCCAGCCACACCCATCGGCCATCTCATCAACTCGTCCCATCCATCTGGCAACATACTTGCAATCCCTTGCACTTCCCTCACCAGCGTGTCGCCAATCCACCAAAATACCGGGTCTTCCTTGATCATTAAATATTTCGCCAGCGCAAAATAATGCGCAAAGATAATCAGAGCGCGTGGCTCCTTCGCTTCTACTAACTCGATAAACATCTTAGGTACCTGTAAACCGAAGGCCGTGAACCGGCGAGATGTTGCTTGAGGTGGCTCGGGGGGCTCCATAGGAGATGGTGAAGGAGTCGTTATAGCGTGGTGGATGGCGCCCAGATACGTAAGTGTTGCTTGATAGGCGCTGAGGTGGGAAGGAGGAATAGATGGGTGTGGTTGGTGGATGTCGAATGATGATGAAGGCTGGGAAATGGTGGAAGAAGATGTGACAGATGATGGGGGCGACAGCCGATAGTCGTATTCCGATGGTGGGGGATATGATAGAATCGCTTTGAAGTGTGCATAATTTGATGGTCGATAGAGTTCTTCCGGTCTAGTAAGCGCGGGTTTTGTTCGGAGTAATGCCATTGCTTTCGCTGCGGGGTCATGTTTTATGAGGTTAAACGCAACGCCAAAGACAGAAACCGCGCTGCGAGCCATCTGTAGCCAGTGCATGGGAAGTGTATATGGTTCGATGTTACGAATCTGAAGACCGGCGAAAGCGTCATTGAGGATGAGAATGCAAGCGAAGAATACGGCGTCGGCGGACTCTTTACTCAGCGTTGCAACAGCTTTATGGTGCTCGCGAAGAGCGAGTCCGAGGTAGTATTGCCGCGCTGATTGCATTTCCCGATTATCAGGTTCAGCCACTATGAGTTGGAGGGCTGAGTTGGCAAACATAGCATAGAGAAGGTTTGGGAACTGGAAGGCCATTTTCGGGACCTCGACGGACCAGAGATTGCGTGCTTCTTCGGTGTGGCAGCCAGGATAAGTGGGAGCTGTGTAAGCAGTGTAGTTTTGAAGAAGGCGGAGTTCAAGCATTCGTCTGGTTTTGGACTCCGGGATGTTTTCGTAGTAGTTGGGTGTGATAGTAAGGGGGATCTCATCTTGTCCTGCTCGGGGTTGCGCGAATGAGGTGTTGCTTAGATCTTCGATAAGTGCATTGACAGTTATAATTTCGTGTTCGGCTGAGTCGTCAGCATTGGTTTTATATGCTTGATCTGGTGTTGGTATTGGTGGTGGTTTCAAGTAACCACATTCGAGTCTATGCCTTATGCAATTGTTGCATATCGGTCTTGATTCATCACACTACATTCAATCAGTTATAATTTCTAGGACAATTTTTCTTGAATGATTATGTCTGAACAAGAACTCGACTCCCTCGATTCTTAAAAATACATAAGTTATCATACTTGATACCCGAATATACCAACCATACGGAGGGTAAGAGTGGTGTGTTTACGCATACGAACCTCTCGTATACAAACGAAGCGAAGTACTGTGCACACTGCCGGTACATCCACCAATTCAGTAACCCAGACATTGAGACGAACAACATCAGAAAAATGAGGGTCAGAAATAATAGAACTGTAAAACATACTTTGACCCGTCTTGCCTTACACCTCTGACACCCATTTCTCGATTTCTTGTGATACAATCTAGGCGCTTTAGTCTTCCTCTGCTGCGGCGCATTCGGATTCGTATTCTCCTCGTGGAACGATTGCGACAGCTCTGAATCTAGCGATGGTATATCCATGTGTGAAAAGGAGTTCATATCGGAGATGTGTACGCTATAGGGAAAGAACAGACGAAAGTAATTATAGCGGGTACATGCGCCAAACCTCAATTTGAGCTTTGCTATTAAGCTAATTAGCAATTCGAAATGTGATCCGACCAAACGTTGGTTATGAATAAGAAGCTTAAAGGCTAACAAATCTTGGTACTTGTACATACAATGTATGGTGTGATGTATATATATTAATACTGTGTGAACTTGGATTGGACGTTTCGAAGAGAACAAAAGAGAGCCTAGTTCCATGTACCCAAATCGCGGGAAATGGTTGATAAGTAACGGTAGTTCATTCTGTCGTCACCCAGGGGGCACGAAGGATGCAAGGAGGATTCATTGCTACTTTATTTCAATGCGGCGTGGTTTGGGGTGTTGGATCTTGGTTCACCATGGTGGGCGGTTAAGGCGGCGGGAAATTATGTCTATTTGCGCGGCCCCCACAGGGAAGGATCTACTGGCGAGCCAATAAGGATGGTGACCATAGTCTTCCCCTCGTGCAGAATTGACACTTCAATTTTCGGAGAGAAGAAATTGGAAGGTGTTCTAGAAGATAATTGAGGCTAAGCACCTTTGGGTGCTTACCTACGTCGATCCTTTTGTTTGATCTGTGCTTATGGTATGCAACGGCACTCGGGAACATATTCCCATTCCTATTCATAGAACTGAGAGGTTAATACATTATAAGCCTCGTGGTTTCAAACAAGCTTAAACACCCTAGAAAATTACTTTTCCCCGCCGCAATTTCATGATCAAGGCAATCAATCCTACAGTCAAGTGGAACGAACTAGGCAGGCCCTTATCAACATGAATGGGCTTCAAAATATGGCGGGTTTCTAGCGATTTTTCGTCATACCAAGCGTCGGGCCATTCCATCTATCCGTCTGACTCTTCGTGCGCCTGCTTTGTCCCAGACAAAGTATACCGAGTATGTCCCCCACCCAAATAGGCAATATCAACAGCCACAGTAAGTGATGTATTGCGACCGTTGTCAATTAGTCTTGGCTCCTTTCCCACCCTCCCTGATAAGCTTAAAGTTAATTTTGATTTGCAAGAAGGATCTTGGAGAGATCCACAAGCGCACAATACACCTACCACCAAGTGACCTAAGTCGCCCGTTTCGACCCAACCAATAACATGGATCCCAGTACGCAAACTCTAATTTGGGAAATGACATGAATGAAGTGGTTCGTTTCTCAAGCTTCATCCTCGATCTAAGTTGAGAATATCACGCGTCTTTGACTGCAACTCTATGCTGGCCTCTAAGATTCCTCACTACGTAAAAACCGCTGCCGTGAAAAGAAGTTCTCCATCCTCTCGCATTTGCGTACCCTTGACTTGATACTTCCCCAGGCATCCCGTAGGCTGATCATGCCATGCAATATCACTGCGTTGGGGCTGTTGGGGCTGTGCAGAGGACCTTGAACCGTACAGGCAATTGAATCCCATGCTTCTTCAAATTTGTTTGCCGCTAACTTCCAATCTCAGGTCGGGAATAAGAATAACTCGAATCAGGGCGGTAAAACCAGGTAATTGTTGAATTACTTGGCTAGGTTGATGGAATACAGTCTAACTTCACTCACGTTCCTAGCATGCTTCCATCCCACCCTGTAACCATCACTTCTTCCAGCATGGCATAGGCCATACTCCATTTTCATGGCTTCCGCCGTTGACGCTGTTGGCTTGATATATGCCACTGTAACGTTAACGTTGCACTGGCCATGATGCGATGAACGGAGCACCAATGGACCTAGCTTCACTCGGCAATTCCGTAAGTGTGTGCGTTGTTTAAGGCGCGCAAGACCTTTGAAAAGTCCTGATTTTAAAATTTGATTTACTGGGTGAATTTTGGGCATTGAAATGTTGACGAAGGGACTTGTGACAATTTGTCTATCAAAGACGATGCAATTCTCATTCTGTCCCATATCATTCTGACAATCAAATAGCTAATATTGAGCAAGGTGTTGCAAAGTGATTGAATCTTTTCCATCTCATCCCATAGTCGACTGTCCGACCCCATCCATGCGCATATATCTCTTTACCTATATTCACTTAGTAACTTATGCCAGATATAACATGAACCAGATTGCTCATTATCACCGAAACTCAAGCCATCCTTAGAAGAAACCACCGCTTGGCACTGCTAGAAAAATGAGTGTCAATATACCTCCTACCGCGAAACCAATCAGTAAGCTTTGCAAAAAGATAATATCCTGTATCTGTCTCAACGCTGGTTCTTGCACCCAAGCCTCCCTATCGAACACCTTCCTCACAATGAACCTCTTGTCGTACTTTTTAATCCATGGGTAATCTTCTTCTTGGTTCTTTGAACCGCCACTGCCGCTAGCTTTATCATCCAAGCTAAATACAGATTCCTCCGATTCCCAAAGCTCCCATGGACGAAGGTGTCGACGGTGTAGACCGTGGAGCACTACACACATGCCTTGGAACGAAGCATACACAGTGGAGCTTCCCACAACCCAGAATATAGCACCGAATGCGCGCCATCCTCGGTTTAAGTTGCTGAGAGTTACGAGGATAGCGTAGATGAAGCCGAAGATGAAGGTGGTAAACCCCAATGTTTTGGCAAATATCTGCCGTGGTTTATTGCCGTTGCTGATGCTCCAGCGAACGAAATTGGGATGAGCTTGGTATCTTAAGCTTGCTTCGACGGTTTCGACGACAGGCTGAAAGGCAGATGGGTGAGTAGTTGTCGAGAGACGTACCAGAAGAGCTCTTCGCTGGCGAGATGAAAGGTTGAGCTGTCGCGAGCCGTTGTCCGCGATATAAAGGGTGATAATGCGATCAATCTCATCACGATATGGTAGATTTATAGCTTGAAAGCTAGTTAGTTAGAACTTCGAGATTTAATGTGCATACATACCAGGCGGCTTGATGCCAGTCTGAGCGAATACTTGTTCCGCTGTCGCGCGGTAAGAGCCTTGAGTTGCTGAATGCGTTTGTGTCAACGTGTCTGACTCTGAATCCGACATTCGTTCCCAGGGTGCAACAGTGGTCGTTTTAGGAACTGAGGTCTTTTCAGTATTGAAGGAGATTTGATTAACGAGTTGCCCGGTTTGAGTTCCACCATAATCACTATCAAATGAGATACCTGAAAATTCCCCAATGGTCGCAGGAGGAGTAGAAAAGGGATTTTGTGATGCCGTTGTTTGTTCGAAGCGGCGTGAATAATCTCTGTACCAAAGGAAGAATTGGAGATTTTCAGGTGCATGTTCAACATATTGAAGATAATTCATAAACTCCCTGATAGTCATTGGCTGGGAAACTATTAGCATATTGACCCAAATGAAAAGTGAACTGTAAATCGACACGACTCCCAGATTCTGAAAAAAAAGAAGCCAACTGGAATATCTCAAATGTGTTCTGGTTTCATAGAAAGTATATGGTAGAGACTGACAGGACATGTTCCTCCATTAATGATCTTATCAAATGCAAGAGCCTCTGGTATTCCTTGGCTTTTGGTGGAAGAAGATTTGGAAGGTGTCCGTGTCAAGTCCATACTTGAGGACCTCGAAGATTGTGTAACATATTCAGGACGACGGTAAGTGACATTTGCAATCATCTGACCAACGTATGGAACAAAACCAGTAGCACCCATGACTGCAGCGATGATGAGTATGAGTGAGAGAGAGAGAGGTGCACGAAAACGACAGAGATGAAAATTTGAAGCAACTTGAATATAGCAAATTAAGATTTATTTAATAACGAAAGGGATTGAAACGATTTGTTTCAAAGGATCGATCGCGGGGATTAAAAAAAAAAGAATGATAGCTTGAAATGAAATGTAAAGAGAAGGTACAGAATTTAAGGGAGGTGCGAATCTAACCACCGTGAGTAGATGGCCCAACTGCAGAAAGGATACAGAAGTATCACTTACTATAGCAAAATTTTGATAGGATATGGGTTTCTTTATATGTTTCTGAATAATAAACTATTTCTTTTATATCTAATACTTCTGACACATAGATTTATGCTAAGACTATTAAAAATCTATTAGAACCGGTTGTATCGGCCATACCTTAGAACTACCTACCTGCCTAGGTAGATGATAGAATATCGTTCGCTCTACAGCCAAAAACGTGTACTGTAAGTACTAGGTACTAGCTCAGCTATGTGCTTTAACTTTAAATCAAGATGGCGAGAAGGTCAAAACGTTAAGGGCGACGCTTCCCGACCGAAAGAAAAACCATCGAAATATAGCGCAAGAGCTATGACGACTTACCTCATGGAATAGATTAAAGACAGATTAAAATATGGAGGCGACTTTCTGGTTTGGGCTTGGAGGTTGTAAGGTTACATTGGAAATTGATTTGTGCCGTGCCAGTGCGTATTATACCCACTCAGCAAATCCACGATGCCAGCTCATGATTCTCATGGCAGAGAATACATGATTAGAAAGCTGAGGTCAAAAAGTGGCACAGGCGGAAGGATACATTATCTACCACGAGATGCTAAACTTTCGGCTCGGTTGGAGTTGCATTCAACTTATTTGAGATGAACACCCAGCAAAAGGATGAAAATAAGTAACTCGTATGTCGATCTCAAACATTGAGATACTACCAACATTGAGGAACCAGGTTCTTGGCATTGAACTAAAGGCTGGGGTATGCCAATAGTTGGCTAGGATACGAGAGTCTTTGCTGTTTTAACTGCGGTATGGCTCACCTGCAGAGGGGTTTTATGTCAATATCGAAGGAGCCACCCTTTGAACCTTGAAAAACTCCCAGCAAAGAATATTCCAATTGACGTATTACTGAAATCGATCCATATCTCGAAGGCCAATCATTCTGTGGTTAAGAATGTATTGCTGATGGGATCAAAAGAGTGAACTAAACGCGATCTGACTGTTTCGTTAGTACTCTCATTCCAAGATTTTTGGGAAATACGCGCAGTCCCGCAGAATGGGTACGCTATCATCTCTTATTTTGTCCCGCTGACGAACTCAAAGCCGCATGGCAATCACGGAACCAAGATGGTGTAAAGACTAGTACTAGCGATGTGTTCGTGCCACGAGCATGGTAAGCTAAATTTGCAAGCTATAATCTAGGCTTAGTCCAATGGCTGCGAATAGAATATCCCCTGAATCCCGCCTGCATTAGCTAATATTAGATGTCCAATGAGTCGTGAAGTGTTGAGAAAACGAGTCCAATTCACGTAAGAGAGCGTCGTTAAATGATTATAATGCCTTACGTCGGCATCATATCGTCTAGGAGACAGTATCTTGATAATGTGGAGATGGAAGGGATATCGCACAGGTTCTCCTCGATAGAAATAGCTACCTTGTATGGTGAAGGTGGGGAAATATGTTAGTTACAGCAAGGTTCATGGGCCCTATTGTAGATAATCTTACATTGTTTTGACTATTGAGAACTTGAGGACAGCGGCAGCGGCCAGTTGAATACTAATAACTCACCAATGCTTTTCTGAAATCTCCACCTCATTAACATCCACACCTTCCTTAAACCATCTTTCCTCTTCTGTCAACTTCACATCATTTCCACTCATTTGTCTCTTTTTCATCCTACCATCCTCTGCAAATGTCCAATCCTCTAGGCCGTAACATCTCCACCATTGTCCCGACTCATCATAAAATTCATACCAGAATTGTACCGCAATCTAGTCAATATTTAGTTACATCGTGACGTATATCTTGTTCAACAGCATAAACATGGATGGCTTAACATACCCTGTTGTCCTTGAATGCAAATAATTCCTTTCTCAAACGATATCCATTTTCTCTTTCCCATTTCTTGGTCAAGAACTCAACGATTTCATCGCGGCCAGTGATGAATTCATCACGATTTCTCCAAATCGAATTTTCCGTATATGCATTTTTAATTATTTGGGGGTTCCTTCCATAGTCAATGAATGAATTTAAGCATATAAAAATGAAAGAATGATGATATACTTTGTGTTCCAAGCATCCTGAGCAGCCTTGACTTTTATCTTAGCAGTCTCCTCTGTGAAAGGTGGAATAGGTGCTTTAATATCCGACGTCATATTGAATCAGGTGGTGAAGATGGCGAGTTGAAATTTAAGAGCAGTCTAGGAGTTGATGCAAGTATTCCAATGTCTATTATCAGCCAGTAAACAGAGGATCTTGAGAAAGTGTCAACTGCTTCAGCTATATATATATATATATATATGTATGATTTAATTATACCCACATTCTAATTATACCCACATTCCAATTCAATCCAACCAATCCAATCTATGCCCTCGTAATTCAAGAAAGAAAAAAAAGCGTACAAACTTCTCCTCGGGATATGAATAGTGAGTCAGTCTGTCAATCATCTAAACCCCCATCTAACCCCCGCCAATCATAGCATTGTTCAATAACCACATGATATCGCGTTCAATTCCCGAGAATATTTTGATCAATACTTGTATACAGCTGCAGTGTCATTATAAGTTATAATCTGTAGCTCATAATCCCGAAACGCGAACGAACGACCCACCACCGCCTTTGTCATATTAACCCACCTAATGCTTACCTTACCGACAACCAAAAAATCTAGAACCCCTCGATTTGTGAGCAATTCCAAACTTATACCAGCTAAATTCTAAATTCTTTGATAATCAATAATTCTAGCCCCCAGAAAGTTCGGATCATTTTAAAGATGTACCGAAATATATTCTATTCAATATAGTGTAATTATCTTTACAAAGTGGAATATATTCGGCGCCGACAACGAATGAGAGAAGTTTGTATGGGGTTACTAGTGGGGTGAAGTTCTGATGATGAGCAGTGAATGATATGAGGTGGGGGTTAAAACTGGTGTTCTCCGAAGACGGTGAGCCCATATTATTGTTGAGGTTTTACCATGTACAGTAAGAAAGGATCTCTGCCTTGGTGAATAGTAAATACAAATAAGGAAGGAGGGGCAAAGTGGGTTTTGGGTATTAGGTATTTATATCTAATGCACCTTCCCGTCAACCATCTGATTCTATTTTGTTAAAACTTACAACTACAAGTTAATAATTTTCAACTACAATATCATATCTATCAACTCTAACTTCACCCTTCTCAAACAAACAATCAAAAGTCAAAATGGCAGCAGAACTCAAGCTCGGTGATACTCTACCTGAGGGAATCAAATTTGGATGGATCCCTCCTACCCCAGAAGCCGATGATATCAATGCATGCGGTATTCCCATCACTTATGATGCTTCAAAAGGTATGATTTCCATCTGTTTTCCTTTCCTTTCCTTCCATACTTGTTACACACACATCTCACTTCCTACCCAACTTCTTCATTCTACCTCAACATAGGCAAATCGGCCAAGTCAAAGAAGAAACCTAAACTAACCACCTTCTTCCTTTCTTTCTAGAATGGGCCAACAAGAAAGTTGTCGTCTTCGCTCTCCCAGGTGCATTCACACCAACCTGCTCCGCAGCCCATCTCCCAGGTTACATTGCTGCACTCCCTGCTCTCCGCGAGAAGGGTGTCGACATCGTCGCTACAATTGCATACAATGATCCTTTCGTTATGAGTGCTTGGGGAAAGGCACACGGCGTCAAGAATGAAGATATTGTATGTATCCCTCTCCTTCTCATAAACTAAACATTGCATATTTTGTACAACAACTAACTCTTCTGCTTTCAAACAGCTCTTCCTCTCAGATGCGGACATCGCATTCTCCAAGAAGCTCGGGTGGACAAACGGCGAGCGCACAGGTCGTTACGCCCTGGTTATTGACCATGGGAAGATCGTCCACGCTGCAAACGAACCGGGACGAGAGCTCACTGTCAGCAGTGCTGAGGCTGTTTTGGCTGCTATTTAGATGGATTGAGGAAGAAAAATGATACCATATTGCGATGATAGAACATACATTTGCATGCATTGCTGCGTGGAGCCCGGGCATCTAGAGGACATTTAGAGATTACAAGGAATGGCTTGCGCGCGATGGATATGCTTGAATGGTTAGATTTAGACTTAGATTCGGAGGGCTTAGATCTAGAGACACGGAAATGAACCTCCACTCTCTCTACTGTCACTGTTCGCGTTCAATAAAGCACAGAAGCATGTGAATATGGAATCGATGTGATTAATATTGCAGAGCACTGTCTTTGAGGCAATGATCTGTTGCTTGCTGTCTGACATAACGCGTATTGCCAAGTCATGACTGCGATATCGGCATGATGAAGTCAGGAGCCATCCCGCATGTATGCTCCTGGCCGTCATGCGGCTTTGCGAAATGTGGGGGTTCAGAAAATCATAATCAGTCCGTCATTGTAATTATCATTCATACTGTTCTCTCTCCAACCGTAGAGGGTCGGATGCAATATGAAGCGTATTGCCACTTGTATAGGCTTATAACTTCACATAGGAGAAGGGTTGACGAGAGCAAAAGAAAGAAGAGGGCAAATGTTTCCTACTTCTATAAATGGGACCGGACTCAAGTGTACAGAATTGAATCTAGGTACGGCACTCATGATATCAAGATCAACTAAGCAAACAAGATATGGACTGCAAACAATTTGCGGAGGCTCAAGAACACTGGTAGTTTGTTTGCCTTCTTCGATGCACGCAACATATGCATGCAATACTCATCATCAAAGTCTCCACATCTAGAATCGTAATGCATTTCATGCCGCAGACCTGACCCCTCTATGTCTTTGAGCCTTCCAAATATGTACAATCGTACCCTTTACCCCGATGTTTGCCTTTCTCATCACTATTCAAACTCATCCCTTAACTAGCCCTGTAACCTTTGCTTCGATTTCTTTATCTGATAGACCTGTGCGATTGTTAGCAGTAATTCCCACTCTTAATCGTACTCTTTAATTCTCCCTGCTCTTCTCCCCCGCCCTCGCACTCTTAATATCTCTCCTCTCACAACACAAGAGTCACCCTCATTTGCCCCTCTAGTTCACCCTCCCTACAATCTTGCATAGCCACCAATTCTCCGCCCTCCAGTTTCCCCACCAATTTCAACACCAAGAATGGGAAAATGGAAAAGCTCAAACCTACCACTCAGATCCGCACTCACTTCCCTTCCAAACTCATATCTTGCATATACCTTCGGCGAAGTGCCAGCCGCTTCCCGTAACATAATTGGTGTATTTGGGTTGTGCTGTTTCATTGTTGGGTAGGTTCTTGCTAGGAAGGATCTTGGTGATTCAGTGTTAGTTATAGGTATCTTTGTCCACCGGGTGATAGATTGGGCATATCCGTGCGCTTCAAACATGGCAAATAGAAGGGGGAAGAGATTCAGAGGGAGGAAGTAGGGAAGAGGAGGAATATAAGAAGTTCAAAAAGAGCATAAATTACCTAGTAGCACCGCTATGTTCCGCCGTTTGACAAAATAAAAACCTCACTTCCTTTAATGTCTGCGAGAATGCGTATTTGGCCGACATGATGAGCTGTGTTTCCTTTCTCTTTATTAAAACGGTATTAGGTTGCAGCTATATCCTTCCTTGTTGTAGCGCAAATGAGTGGGCTGTTGTCGATGCTCAATCATTCGTAAAAGATCCGGGTACTTGGGACTCCCAAATGTTGATTTGAAGCTATCCATCCAGTGAATATCACATATGGTTTAATTGGGTAGCCGTAATAAGGCTGTGGCTTGTCATTAAATTGTTAGCCACACTCACTTACTAATTCGATATGATGCAGGGCTACACAAGCGGCGCCGCATCGGACATCCGTATTATTGCACAACAGAATGTTCAACAAACTTTTGATTGTTCAGTAGAAAACAAGCAAAGCAAGCAATTTTATAGATATAAGTTAAATTTCAAAATAAGTACATATATTGAGGATTGATCTCATCGCCTTCGCTTTGTAAGTTAATTTTTATTCCTTCAAGATCTATTGATCAAGTTCAAAAGTCGTAAATTCACTTAAGAAAAGAATATAATGCGACAAGTCAATTGGAACTACTACCCTACCTACTACCTTCAAGTTCCTAGCACTTAACAAGGACTCGAATCAAAAATACACCTCGCTAACTCCGAACAACCTAGTCTTATTTCCATTTCCATTCCTCTTCACCTTTAAACGCACCCTCCCCTCCTCTCACCAACTACAACCTACATACATAGACGCACAAGCAACATGGCACCAATGAATACTCTCATCCGTGCCGCACGCCCAGCTCTCCGCTTCAATCCCACCTCCGCCTCATCCACAACTTCATCCGCCGCATCCCGCTTCTTCAGCAGCTCTTCCCCGCGCGCAAATACCAAAACTCAATACTCCAACATTCGCAATGCATGGCAAAGAATGCGCAGTGGAAATGCAAAGGGAAAGCGCTTTCAATCTACAGAAGCTGCGGCTGCGGGTGCAGGCGCATCTCAGCAAGAGATTAGCTGGTTCAAGAAGATGATGGATAGTCCTGTAGGCTTTAAGACCGTACATTTCTGGTAGGTCTCTATTTTACTTTATTATCCCTTTGCGGAACTCCTTGGACATTTAATTCGGAAATCGGGGAGAAGGTATTCATGCAAGCGGGGGAATTCCAAAAATTGTCAGAAACCAAGAGTTACTTGCTAATTTGGCTACTTAATATAGGGCTCCCGTTATGAAGGTATATCAAGATCTCCTTCTCATAGTTTCACGATTCACAATTCGTATCTGAGAATACGATTCCTTTCTCCCTTCCTCTCTCAGTCAAATCCCCCTCCCACCCCGCTATTTCATTTTTCGTCAACTGACCCAAATCTTGCACCACAGTGGGCAATCGTCATAGCCGGTATTACAGATTTTGCTCGCCCCGCCGAATCGCTCTCTCTCACTCAAAACCTCGCTCTTACTGCTACTGGAGTTATCTGGACTCGTTGGAGCTTGATTATTAAACCCAGGAATATCCTGTTAGTTTCCCTCATTCCTCCCTTACCATCTCTACCACAATTCAATACTCCCTCTCTTACCTCACTTTCACCACTTCGAGCCACAAGACTACACAATACTAATAAATACACCCCACACACAGTCTCGCATCCGTAAACTTCTTCCTCGGTCTTGTCGCTGCCGTCCAAGTTACCCGCATCTTAATGTGGCAGCGCAGCCAAGAAAAGAAGACCGAATTGGAGAAATTGGAAGGCAAGGCAGTCGAGGTCAAGGATAAAGTTGTCGGTGCCGTTTCAGCATAGATTGGGGTTTTCTGCGAGGGGAATTTTCCAAGCTTGGAGATGGTGAGGAGGTCTTTTCTGCACTTGTATAAAAAATCCCGAGTTCGTCGTATCCTACACGGAACATGATGGCAAGGAATGATGGAGATGAAAGGAAAGGCAAGGAATGGAAAGGAATGGAAACCAAGACGACCTTTGCAACTTTATTTGCGAAACGAATAGATGAGACACCAAAGAACACAAATCGAAGACGCACACAAAGCGATCCTCAAATCATGAATTTTTTTCTCGAAATGTAATTTTGTCCCACCTCTTTTACCCCGCGAAACGATATTTCATCTGGTCCTTCCTTTATGACGCGGAAGGATTGACGAATTAACTTTCGAGTGGAAATTGATCTTCTCGTTTAAGCTACTCGATGGAAAGCCATGGAGAACAGAACTGCATCGGAGTTTGTATTATATTTTTCCTATTTCTAAGTTTTACCGGTTCCAGGTTGTAAATATTGCACTGCGAACGCGAACGAAGAGCTTGATGATTTATTGAGGTTGGTTGCGAGGTTCTTTCAGTTTCGTTCCATGCCGTTGGTAGATCTTCTCGATACTAATACTTCATCTCATATCCCTCATTCCCCATTCATCATCTCCCCGTTTCATGCACTCATTCAATTCAAGCCAATGCCATCCCATTTAAATCAATTTCATTCATTCCATCAGATAGATATGATATAATATGATATACATTGAACGACAGTATAATGTACAAATAACCATCCATAACTATCAACCTGTCTAGTGTCCAATGTCCACGGATAGATGAATACACGTATGTATTCATACATAAATACAAGCGCCCCTTCCGGTTCCCAATCCCTATGCAATTTCTTGCCTGGTCATCCTTTTCATTGCACTCATAGCGCTCAAGGAGACCAGCCCCTTTCCCTCCTGTATGTACATCTCAAACTGCGCCGACCTTCAGATCTCTCTCTATCTTCTCTCCGAAACACGACTACGCACTCAGCTCTTTTCATTCCAAAACACTCCGCACAATCTACATAACTACGCATTCCTCATTATTTTTCGCACTCGCACCCTTTGATCTCGAAATCTTTTCTCTTCCCTTCCCAGTAGACTTTCCTCCACTCCTCTTCAGTTCCTCGAGCTTTTCTCTTGCTTTAGGGAAGTTTTGAGCTATTCGATGCGTCAGAATTATCTATTTCATAGCAAGTGATAGATGGGAAAGAAAGAGGAAATGAAAACTTACAAGCAGCCCTCCAATACCACCTCTTCGCATCCTCCAAACTCTTCGGTGTACCAATACCTTCCTCACAGTAATAACCCATAGCATACTCCGCCTTCGCCAATTTTGCAATGGCTGCCTTCCTAGCCCACAAATAGGCCTCTGTATCACTCTGCTGAAGGATTCCCTCATGTCCCGTAAGATACCAACCACTGAGCGCCAGTTCCGACTGATGTTCATCCTGCACCGCTGCCTTCGAATACCACATGATACTCTGTCTTGGATCAATTGGACATCCAAATTGACCATACTCAAATGCTTGTCCAAGTCTGAACTGTGAGAATTTGTAGCCTAATTCAGCACCCTGTACAAAGAGTTGGTAAGCATAGGCTTCGTCGTGTAGGAGCGCGGAATCTCCAGCCTGCGGTGCTTCATATAGCAAAGCTAATTCGTGAAGGGCATGCGGGTTTTCAGAATCGGCACGTTCGGCAGCGCGTTTAAGCCATACGACTGCTTCGCGAGGGCTCTGCGGTTGTCCGAGTAATCCCTTGAGTTTAATCATGCCCATTTTGTACATTGCAGGGGTGTCGCCGAGGGTAGCAGCACGATTGTACCATTGGATTGCTTTGAGCGGGTCTTTGCGTGTGCCACCGCCTTCGTCATTGCCAAGCTCGCAGCAGACCGCGGTACGGTAAGCAGCGCCTGGATGGCCGAGCTTTGCGGCAGATTGGTAAAGAGTAAATGCTTCTTTCTCATTGACCTCAAGACCGAGGGCGCCACGGCCGTAGCAATCAGCGAAGTAGAACATGGCATCGGGGTGTTGTTGTTCGCGCAACTTCTTGAGGACTTTGGTGGCTTCGAAGATGTACTTTTCACGAGCTTTATTGCGAGCACGTTGATCAGGGAGCCTGGCGGCAAGCACCTCTGATGCTTCAACCAGCTTTTTAACAAAAAGGAGCGGGGCCTCACTATCATTTGGATTACCGTTCTTATATTTTAACCTTAATCGATCAAGCTCAGCTACAGTAACAGTTTGCGATGCAGGGTCGTTTTCCGCGGCTGCTGCGGCTGCCACGACTGCTTCTCCAATAGACACAGGATTCCCAGGTTGAACAGGGGGTTGTTGAGATCCTGTGTTGATACCGCCATAGTTTCTGACAGGTGGAGGCTTGGTGTTTTGTTGTTGGTTGGCGTATGAATTTGGGATCAAGCCAGCACGAACAGGCGGAGCATGTGGTGGAAGACCACCTTCGGGTGTGGGTTGATTGGGGAAACCATTCTGATGCGCACCTTGGAATCCGCTACCTTGAGGAGACGACCCATTTGGAAACCCAGGCCTGGGACCATTAGCAAATCCACGACCAGCTCCTGGTGCTGCTGATGCACTTCTAGGTGGCGGTGCGAAATTCTGTCCTTGCGGATCATAGCCTTGATTATCATACCCTTGGTTATCATAAGAACCATAACCTCCTTGTCCTTGTGGTGGACCCTGCTGTTGATTATTATACTGTCCATTTTGCTGTCCCCATCCATCCTGGTATCCATCCTGATACCCGTGCTGTGGCAAGTCCGGTATAGGCGGTGCATCACCTACCATCTCAAATATGGCTGTTTGAGGTTGTGCTTGCGCTCTGAAGTCTGGTTGAGACTTGGCTGGCTTGAGCTGATGCAGATTCCCATTAATTTCATACCCTTCCTGCTTGATTGGGGCCGGTACTGGTCCTGCTCCTATGCCGGGTTGAATATGAGCTTCAATTGAGGTACCTCTTCTGTGGAGTGGTCTTTTTGGGTCCACATTGTCAAAATCAGGCATTTCGGAAGCATTTGACAAGCCTCTATCACGCCCAGGCTGTAATTGATCCGGCTGGGGTTGGGATTGATCATAATATGAATCGTAAACTTCATTTATTGTTTCAGTTGGTTCATGACTGCTATAGCCACCTGCAGAATATGGATCTTGGGGCGGATATTGGTGTTGATACTGAGCAGGCGGCTGATTTGTGTAGGCTCTTTGTGGTGGTTGGCGTTGTGGTCGGGATCCTGTGGCTGTTGCAGGTCTAACGGGTACACCACGTCCAGCAGGACCGTTGTAGGGAGCGCCTGATAAAGCACCATCCATAGCATTTTGCATTGGATTACCTCCGTTCCCCATCAGAGCTGGATTGGGGCTATCAGGCATCGTCATACTTCGCTGTGGAGGCGCAAAATCGTCTGCATATCCTTGACCGTAACCACCTTCCCCATAACCGTTTTGCCTAGGACCGCCATATCCTTGAATAGGTGCAGGTGGTCCTCTTCTCTGGTTGGGAAAGTCTGGTCTTGGCTGTCCTTGAGGAGGTCCTCTGGGGGGCATTTGTCGGCGCTGGTCAGGGGGGCCCTGTGGTGGAAATCCTCTGGGCATACTCCTTTGGCTATCGATCGAAGGACGACCATAATCATCGGTCGACATACCCCGCTGTGGAACCCTATCCTGACTTCCCTTACTACCTGCCGTTCTAGGCCGAGTTGTTGGACTTGTAAGATCTACCGAACCCATTTTCTTCACAATTTCTTCCTCCTCTGATTGTATTGTTTTCTTTTTGGCACCAGGAAATGTAGGAAAAGGGTTATCCCAAGAAGCTTCTGGTGATTTTGGTGGAGGTGCTATTAGAGGCTTACGTTGTCGTTGTGCTGAATAATATTAGAAATGTGATTCATACAATAAATTTTATTCCACTCACCTCCTTGTTCAGGGCTCATTGGGCCACCCATTGGGCCACCCATTGGCCTGCCATTCATGGGACTACCACTCATAGGGCCGCCATCCATTGGCCTACCATTCATAGGACTACCACCCATAGGCCCGCCATTCATAGGTGCCCCTCTAATTTGAGGCCCACCATGGCCAGCTCGCTCAGGAGGGGGCCTTTGCATTCCTCTGCCAGGTAAGCCCCCTCTGCCAGGCGCCCCTCCTCTTGGAGGCATTCGTCCACCTCTGTTGTTTGGATAGTTGTTTTGCTGGGGCGGAGGATAATTCTGATTCTGCGCAGCATAACCTCGGCCACCACTATTCATGTTCTGTGGATAATTGCCCCCATGCCCATTCATATCCGCACCATAGCCACCATTTTGATCCTGATACCCGCCATTATAATCCTGTCCATATCCGCCATTGTCATATCCATAGCCATCGTCGTAGCCTTGCTGCGAATATTGAGGTTGTTGTTGGTATCCTTGAGATGGACCAGGCCTTTGCGCAACTCGTCCATTATTTTGTTGCTGGGGCTGTTGGTAGTAATTCTGATCGTATGCCATGGTTGATTTGTCGCGCTTCCCCTTCTAATGTGATTTGGTGATTGCTGGTTCTTCCCTCGAATGGGTTGGCGCACACTCTTAACATCAACAGTACAATAACTCCCAAAGTAAATTCTATGCCATTCGATCTATATCTCTTATGATATTATATCCCCTTTTCTTTTTTGAAGCTAGATAAAGTCAAAATCTTCGTCTCAAAATGTAGGGATAATGCTGTCCCAAGGAACGCGAATGATCAACGTTTCGAGAGAGTGGTTCTGTTCGTTCCCGCAGTCAGAATTGTTATAGTACCACAAGCTGAGTTTGAAGACTGTCTTGGTATCTTCTAGGATGTAGCTTCTTGAGATATCTGTAGATATTAAAAAGAAAGGTTTAAATTGGGATGTAAATGAATTTATATCTATATCTTCCTTTGAAAGGTATAAACATTCATTCAGATATAGTATTCCGTAGTAAATATAAAATTATACAAGGAAGGGGGGGGGAATGATTTGATGAATGGATGGGTATACTGGTACTGTATAGTAGTACTGTTTTGACTCGAAGTTTTTAAAGGTTCGGGTTATTTTTTAATAAATGAATGTCCTTTCTTCTTTGAAAGGTCGTCTCAGAAAATGCGGAGTGGGGGCACTGGAACTGGGGGCAGGGCAGCACTGTACGGAGTAGGAGTATGTATGTAATCGAAGTCAAGTCAAGCAGGTCAAGTTTCGAGGTTCACGTAACAGTTATTATTTGTATTAAGACTCCTCTATATACAGTATTCGAGTAGGATTATCATATATTGATTGTATAGTACTGTTTAGAAAAGAAATAATTGCTGTTGTTGTTGTTGTTTTTGTTGTTATTTACTGATACTATCATGTTACTACACTCGTTTCTAACTTTCTAATGGTTTGAATTGATATACAGTAGTAACTGATCTAGATTAGTTACTATTCTAGTTACTATTCTACTTCGTAAATACCTAATACTGGCCTTTTTAGATAGTAGGTACTCTATTCTTATATAAACTTCCCTTCATATATACTCCTACTACGAAGTATACTATACTAGATAGTCATTTTAGATCTTTTCTTTTAACTAAAAGTTTGAAGCGAGCAATATGTTCATCTCGATAGTAGAAGAAGAGTATTGCAACACTGCATTGTGATAAATAAAATTTAATTAAAATTTAATTTGCTGTTAAAAGCATGTCATTAATGAACCTTGCCCTTCCCCTTCCCTATCGTAAAAAGCGCCATCCGTGCAATTATCGCAATCATTATAATTATCGGAAGCCGTATTGCTGTCAACCATCGATCTCTTCTTGGCGTGTTACATATATAACAAGGGGAAAGGCGTCTTGCCAGCATAACTCGGCATTGTTGAGTCTGAATAAATCATGTCAAATTCAGCTTCTCATAACAAATTCTATCAAAGTTCTTGAGACGTTCGTCATCATTATCAATTCCAATTGATCAACTGAGATTGATGTAAAAGGGGTTGCTAGAGAGAATCATGCACTCAAAGTGCCAAGCAAGTACTGTCTGGAAAGTATATTCACTCTGGTAACCTATCTACCTAGGTGACGGATACCTCGGTTTCTTAGTTATGGTAATCGATCAGATGATCTAATTGTTTTTCATCTGAACTCCCCATCAGAGCCATAAGTATGATGTTCAATAACAACACAAATATTTAAAAGGGCTACTTTAGCCCCGGCTTGTTGCGATTATGTTTCTGAACGTGAGATTGTCTCTGATCCATATCCAAATTCTTACCCTACTCTAAGCCTCCAAATCGTTAATAAGGGCTAGGGAAGAAGAATCATCAATAGAAACTACAAATCTATCGACCATTATGCTTTCCGGGGTATTGATCATCTTTGCATCATCGGTGAAGGGATATAGTATTATTATTCCACTCTACGGTATTTGTGTCGGCCGTTCTATTCATCAATTCCAAAACTTAATCATCTAAATTATTCCAGAAGCTCCGAGTCATTCACTTTTCATGAAAGCACCACTTGTCTGTAGATCTCCCGGGTTCTCGCCTTTGGCTCTCGGAGCTTTTCGCACTACGCCACTACTAAGCCTCCATGCCAGCAGCCACCATTACCATGGGGAGTTGATTCATTCTTCCTGTTGGATAATCTCTATCTCTGCTGCATACATCATATTGAGATTGCGATATACATCAAACAATTGGATTTGTTGATGGCTGAGTCAAGGTACGGCCTTTCATGCGGCACTGTTGCTGATGCAAGCATACATCTAAGCACATCAGCAGTCAAATCGTGAGAGTATGCAAAGCTGAGTAGCTAAGCACAATCATTCTATGCAGGTGAATCGCATGAGTTTCTTCGCACTGCATGTACTTGTGCTTGCAGAGCATTTTCTGATTCGATATAGATGAGTGTATCTTTTGGGGTCAAGTCACAGTATGTGATTCAATACTTCAATTAAGCCTTTCTTAACCTTGTTCTATTGCAGTCAAGGTAGGTAATCAGAATTCGTGCTCGACTTTCCTTGTGCTCGACTTTCCTTGTGGTTATGATGTCTTTTCCTGGTCTCATACATCTTTGATGTGATTTCTGAGAACCTAAGAATGAGTATTTGGTCAATGCTATATGAGTTGAAATATAGAATCTCAAGGGGCATCAAGTCAGTTAGCATGCTACCAGTTATGCAAATTGTTTGCGAACGTCAGTATCTCATAGTCCTAGATGTGTGAATGGAATACATCTGCCACTGTCTGTACATATGAGTTACCGATTTAAATCAGGGGCTTAATGCGAACCAGAACGCAAAGGAGCAGCAAGTAATCCCAGAACTTGAATCCCAAGCTTGGATACCCATCAATAGAATATCAGAAGAAATGCTCTACATTGATCAGCGTGGGGCTATAGTTGTAAGAGTAGGAAAAAAGGGCCTCGAAAAGCAGTAAAGTGTAGAATTATTCATCTCTATGCAACGATAAAATACAGAAATCCAATCCCTATGGACATCATCAACAAGATCTCCGTCGCCAGTTCCCAAAGATCATTTCACATTCACTCCACTTAAAGGAGATCTCAAATCCCCAAGACATGATTCGTCAATAATTGCGCCACATAACCCCACAAAATCACACCGCACTGCCACATCGATCATATCATCATCGACAAAATTAATTATCGATTCGTTTGCGCCTTGAATTCCACACACCACAAACTCAACTCCCAACTCTTCAATTCCAGTTATTCCAATCCTTCACCTCGAATAACATTTCCCAAATACCGAAAAACAAGATGCCACCCAAACCAGTAAATTGGCGCATGTACTCCAAAATGACCGCAGCGTTCGTTATTCCCCTCCCTCATTCCTTAAACACCACTTTCTCCCCTCCCAATTCTTCACATCCCATAAATCCCCAAACTTAGCTAACATACCACCCAGCTTCGTAGGATGCAGCGTAGGCGGACCAGCTCTAATTTACTACGTCTCACCTACAGAAGAAGAACTCTTCCTCAAATATAACCCGGAATTACAAAAGCGCAGTTTGGAGAATCGGGTAGGGAAACAGAAGGATTTTGATGATTTTGTGGGACGGTTGAAGGAATATAGTAAGAGTGATAAGCCGAGTATGTTATTTCTTGCTTCTTTTGTTCGTGTGCGGGTGGTATGTCTTTGAGGTTTGGTAGATGAGGGGACATGGATGGGAATGCATGCTAGGCGGATTTTATGGAAGAGCGTCGTGAAAGATTGATACCCGCAGAGAGTGTGGTTCGCTTGCAGAAATGATTTTGGACACTAATGGATAGAATAGTATGGCAAGAAGCAGAATACGAAGTGCGGAGATCCCAGGATGGAAAGATAGCCGAACAAGCCAAATTGATGGAGGAGATGCAGCAAAGGAAAGAGGAAATGAGAAAGAGTGGAATCAAACTCATGCCGGGGGGAAGTTTGTGAAAGGGAAAGTATAGACGGTGAAACGCTAGAAATTGGGGTGCTGTATTGATTAGGCGTATGGTTCAAAATATCTTTATGGGGTCAGATAAACTGAGTGGTTTGGGTTGGGTTGGAGTATTGTGCGGGCTGCACTTGGTTGGACTGCCGGGGAAGGTTAAGGGATTAATTAATGATAAGGTTCTTCTCATCCTATTTCAGTGGTTGTAGCGGTTTGCTACCAATGGTATTGATATTGAGTAGGTTTTGTAGTGTGATTGTTAGTGCATGATGATCACTGTGTGTGTATCACGAAGGGCTATCATAATAGCTGAAAGACCTACCAGCTACAATTCATGTTTACCAATTTTGTAACTCAAATCTCATTCTGAAACTACAATTTTTCTTCTCCATCAAGTTGCCTAAAAATATATGAATGAATATATAGTGAATAAAGGAAGACTAGTCGGATGGATATGTGATCTTATATCAAAGACAAGATTTCACGAGACAAAAGTCAACTTCTCCTACTCGCTTAACCCCGCAGTATAAAAATGCCACCCGCACGCAAGTTTAATTATCAAAAAGATTTGCAGAAACCAACTTGATCACAAAAAAGATTGAAAAAGACAAAAGATAATTTTTGATTTTTGACCTACGCAGGGATCGAACCTGCAATCTCTTGATTGCGAATGTTGAATCGATTGTTATCGAATTCAGTCGTAGTCAAGCGCCTTGCCATTGGGCCAGCAGGCCGTATCTGTACTGTTTGTACTGATTGATGGAATGGCATTACTCTTTATAGTATATAATGCTAGATCAAAATGACAACAGAAATTTCGAGAATGTGGGGGGTATTGAACTTTGTTACAAAGGAAAGCTCTGGGCATAAGAAGGTACAGATGTGGCGGAACAACTAGTATAACTTGGTTAGTGCCTTAATCGAAGTATACTAACATATGATAACCATGTGAAAACACAATTATACTAGTTTTGTTGCATGTCTCAAAATTCATCTAGTTGTTTCTTTATTTAGGACTTGGTTGTGAGGAACGGAACGCCATGCATCGGAAGCCCCTCCCTTGTGAGCCGAAGGCAGGTATGCCGATGCCGAGCTTTACATAACTTAAATACCACCCGAAGTTATTCAGATAAATATAACCTCAATCTCACTCTAACATTGAAGTGGAATTACAATTTGCACTTACTTTTACTTAAATGATGATGGGGTTTTTGTCAATATCTGGTGATTGAAATCTACCGGTTTCTTATTCTCATCTAATTTATCTGAAGGTAAATACCTAGGTATAAGATACCTGGGCTAGGCACTATGTTACTGAGAAATGAATCAACAGTTCTTCCTAATAGCATAATTGATGGCCGTGTTACTGGAAAAGCACGTGAGTTTGGCCGACGATATACAGAACCATATTGGGAAGACATGGAAGCTTGTGTAATTTATTTTTCCTTACTACACTACAGAAGGCCTTTTCGGGAGAGGAGGTATTCAAGAAAATCTCTCCCTCGGATACTTCGTACAACAATGAATAATGAGATTGTACGGCTAGACGATTATGGGAGGAGTCTTCTCCCAGTCGTCATTGACCAACGAATGATACATTGCGGGCATTCGTATCAATTCTACACGCAGATAACATTCAGGATTTATTTCGAGACGTCAACTTCCGCGATTTTGCTGTGTTATCAATCATTGTGCTTGGTGGATGGATGAAGTCATCGGAGTTAACGATAGTTTTGACATTGAATTATGTAGGGTCTCGAGATTGGGGTACATTATTTTGTTATTTGCTGCAAACAAAACTAGATACGATATCTCTCCATTTTCCTTTCGAATTTATTATCAAGTCTACTAACGATGATAGCTCTTCTTTGGCTTCCCTGTGAACGGTGCGGAAGGCCGTATGGCACTTCTCGAGTCTTTGCAGTGCAAATTGATGCTTGCTTCGGACAAGTTATCAACTACTATCGGAATGGTTCTCTCCAGAAGGAATATTTGCACTTTACCAATACACCATCAACTATTACCTCGAGAGCGGGACCGTACCATTAAATCATACATCAGGACTTTTGAGGACACCACTGGCAAGTATCAACCATTCGTAGTCCTACATACCTATATTGCTATCTATTCCAATACTCAACCGGTACGACCGTCACCCTTTCCCATGACAGCTGAAATCGCCAACCTCGCTCACTTGCATGGTAATCTCAATGGAAGCTGTCTAAGTCCCGCTAGGCTCATTACCATTACCGAGAATCCCAAATATTTAGTGCATGTCAAACGATTACGCCATATCAGTTTTGGAGGTGGCCCTCTCCCAAAAGCCATCGGCGATATCTTGAAATTGCACACCCACCTCTTTATCAATTTTAGAGCCA
>JWJB01010309.1:0-37213 GCA_000812895.1 Rutstroemia sydowiana
CCACCCACACTCCCCCCCCATGGGTATTTTTTATAAGAAGTGAATTCGCGCATAATCCATGTTTATCAACTGATAAAGCTAATCGGAAGATTATCGCCCTTGCTTGCCGTCTAAGAATCCTTCGGAAATAAAAGCGTGTGGTTACTTAAATATGGCTTTCATCCTCCTGCAGGTCTTTGTTTCTGCAGGTTTACAATTGTATATGTAAACTCATCGATTGCAATTTGCACATTGTGAAGATGGCGTCTTTGAAAGCCGCGAGAAGTAATGCTTCGGATAGTAATCCGCATCGTCCTTCCGTTACATCGGCAATGCCAAATGGGGATCTTCCTCTTGTTGATGGATTAAGTGCTGATGAGGCGGCATTGACGGCTTTGGGCTACAAACAGGAATTTAAAAGAGAGTTTTCCCTGTGGACGACTTTTTGTGTGTCCTTCGCTGTGTTAGGATTGCTGCCGAGTTTCGCAAGTACTTTATACTATGGAATGGGATATGCTGGGACGGGAGGAATGGTTTGGGGTTGGTTGATTAGTTGGTTTTTTATCCAATGTGTTGCGATGGGAATGGCAGAATTGTGCTCAAGTATGCCGACAAGGTATGTGAAATTGAATTGAAATAGAAATGGAGATGGAAACAGAGTTTTGAAGTGTCCAAACGCTGACGATTTGTTTGTAGTGGAGGATTATATTATGCATCAGCAGTCCTTGCCCCTCCCGGCTGGGGCCCTTTCGCCGCATGGGTGACAGGATGGTCGAATTGGATGGTTCAAGTGACAGGTGCCCCATCAGTTAATTATGGAACGTCCGCTATGGTCCTTGCAGCTGCATCTGTCGGGAATCCCGGATACACACCGACAGAATACCAGACCTTTCTGTTGACGTCCTTTCTCATGATAATTCACGCGTGTATATCCAGCATGCCGACGTTGTGGATTGCAAGATTCAACTCATACGGATCAACAATAAATATGGTCGCTTTGGTGGTTGTAATTATAATGATTCCGGCCTCCGTCACCGGAACTGACACCACGCCAAAGTTCTTCCCTTCGAAGAAGGTATGGGCCATTCAGAATGGTACGGAGTGGCCGGATGGAATTTCGATCCTCATGTCGTTCATCGCAATTATTTGGACTATGTCCGGCTATGACGCCCCCTTCCATCTCTCGGAGGAATGCAGTAATGCTAGTGTCGCATCCCCACGCGCTATAGTTCTCACCAGTGGTGTCGGAGGTCTGATGGGCTGGGCATTGCAGCTTGTCGTTGCATACACTGTTATTGATGTTGATGCGGTTATTGAATCCGATCTTGGTCAGCCGTGGGCATCGTACCTCGTTCAGGTTATGCCTCAAAAGACCGCACTTGCCATCCTTGCTATCACCATTATGTGCGGCTTCTTTATGGGACAAGGATGCATGGTAGCAGCTTCTCGAGTTACGTTTGCATACGCTCGCGATGACTGTTTCCCTTGCTCTTGGTGGCTGAAGAGGATTAACAAGTACACCTACACGCCAGTGAATGCAGTATGGTTTAATACAGCCGTAGGCATCCTGCTTCTCTTGCTCATCTTTGGAGGAACCGTTTCAATTGGTGCAATATTTTCCGTGGGGGCGATTGCAGCATATGTCGCATTCACAATCCCGATCTTCATTCGAGTGTTCTTTGTTGGAGATAGATTCCGTCGTGGTCCGTGGCATCTTGGCAAATTCAGTAAGCCAATTGGAGTAGCGGCTTGCTCTTTCATCTTCGTGATGATGCCCATTCTTTGTTTTCCGGCGTACAGGGGCAATGATCTCACGGCCTCTTTGATGAATTGGACCGTAGTAGTGTATGGGGGACCAATGACCCTGGTGCTTATTTGGTGGTTTATATCGGCACACAAATGGTTCAAAGGACCCAAGATCAATGTGGAAGTATGTATACTCTAAATCAATGTGCAAACTAAGAAGCTAACACAAAACCCAGCATCAAATGATCGGTAGAGAGGAGGCAGTTGTTGAAGGGATCGAAGAGACCAGCTCAGAAGAAGGTCATAGCACATCAAACAAGTTGGAGAAAGAGATTGGCGTGGAGGAAAATCATGCACATATTCCGGCGACGGGTAGTCAATGATGCGTTTGTAACTGTAGAATACGTTAGGGCTGCGTAGAGGAGAAGCGAGATTGGTAGAAGAATATCTTACAAGTAAATATTAGTCAAGCCTCAAAATCCAACGGAAAGCAATTGGAGCTTCCACATCTCGTGGTTTGGTAGATTCCATTCAAGGTTGTGAAGATTGGATGTCTGTTTGGTATGAAGAATGGATACTATAAAAGGAACTCTTGCTGCCTATGCCTATCTTCGGGGACTAAATATTTCCCGAAACCTTACCACATTTTTACGTGGTAAGAGAAACCACTGAAGCTTAGTAGCTGAAAATGCAGCAACAAGTTAGACGTTACTATGTCCTTCCTGATAATATATCAGATTGTACCATACCTGTCATTGTAGGTGCCAATCATATTGGTATGTGTGAAGAGATGTCGACTAGGGGCTCGACCACTAGAACATCATAATAGTCATAATGTTCCGTGGTGATGACTCAAACATTTATAATGATTGCAATATCTTTAAGTATATGACGAACTTCGAAGGCAAAGGAATTTGATGTTGGTCTCGATATTGAGTGACTGGGAAGGAGGCTGTGTTAAGAGGTTGCGACATATAAACAGCGCCTGGAAAATTTCTCAACATCAACTTATGCACTGAAATGTCTCATGGTTATCCGTACCGATCAATATTGTCAGATGTTCTTCTCTTGGAGAAGTTGTAAGAAAATCATGGTGACGAAGATACCCATTCCTAAAACCATGCAAGAGACTGGTTCCATTCTGTAGGTTGTAAAAGTAAAAAACGAACTCAACTTGTACGAGATGTTACTTTGAAGGAAGTCTGAATAGAACACTGAACTTGTGTAAAAATTCGTGAAGCAAGCAAATAGATATATCTTCCTTCTTTTGCAAAATGTTCATGTTATCATTCTGACCTGCAGACACCCATGAGTGAGGCATTTTTGCTGCTCTCTGCCGATGGATATAAAAATGCCTCATTCAAATGCATACACTTCAACCACCGCACGATCGGGCGGTGCATACGGAAGTAGCAACATGGTAAAGGCATTAATCTGCCCCTATCAACGAAATCTTGATTCTTGAATGGGAAATGAATATGATATTCGGTGGCGAGAAGCCGAAGGATCAAACCACTCGGTTCAAAATGCATGGAACACGAGGAAGACACGAAAATTAAAATGTTGAGCGACACACAACGAAAATGCAGTGTGTTCAGAAAGGAAAACATTCCATGGAGGAAGGCGAGGTTTGTTTTAAACCCTTTAGATCAAATAGATGTGTTAACCATGAAGAAGAGCACTTGCCCAGAATTCTTGTTAAATTATTTTTCGTGAAGGGAAATTTCTTGTTTGCAAAATTAAAATTATATTAAGGAGTGGTTGTAGCCGGGTAGTACAAGACAGCAAGGAAAATGTGCCTAGAATCCTCAGGCCAGAAAAGGCCCCCAAATGTTCGAAGGTTACCATAATTATTTTACGACATTTGAAACAATTCAACATACGATAATAAATTGTTATTATTATATTTAGATTTCAGACAATCATGATCAGAAGATCCAACACCCATTGAGTTGTGTAAGTTGGTCGATGCGTCATGTCATCTAAGATTCCTCGAAACCCCGCGGGCGGAAATGCGTCTATTCTATCCCCATCTAATTACGATGACGATGCGCCATCGATGCACTCGAGCCAAAGTTTTGACGATGAGGACGACAGTGAAGATGAAGAATTATTGCGAGGAGCTCGAACATCCAAAGATATTAGGAAATATGACCAGAGTGTTTTGTTAGAAGAGGAGGAACGGAATAAGTTGTTGGAGGAGAACCGTCGCGAGAAACAAGATGGGGGCTTGGAAGGATTGCGCTCTGGGTTGAGAGGCCTTTGGAGCAAGAGTCATCACCAATTGCCCGGTATTGACAGTGACGAATCCTGGGGCAATGGAGATGATGATGGTAAAAGACGAGAACGGAAAATAAGGAGGCAAAGGAAGAAGGAGAAGTTAATGGAGGATGCAGAATATGGGGAGGACGGAGAATTGATGTATGAAATGGAAGGAGGCAGGATTAAAGAAGGTAGTGTGACGGGTTCCAGCAGCGAAACCGATAGTGAAGACCTCGACAAGCGCAGATTATTGAACATGCAGGACGAGAAGGCACATCGGAGGAAGAAACGGTTCGCTCAAGTCTCTATATACACATTGATAGTGCTGGCATTTGGGGGGCTTCTATTAGTGGCGTGGAAGTTATCAAGAAAAGCTCGTTTCGCGAAAGCAAACCAGGAATTTATGAGCAATGGAACAGCATTATTTGCCCCAACAACGATTCTAATAAGTTTGGACGGATTTCGAGCCGATTTCTTGAACCGAGGCCTCACGCCACGAATGAATGCTTTTATCAAAGAGGGCATATCGCCACTTTATATGATGCCCAGTTTTCCTTCCGTCACATTTCCAAATCATTACACATTGGTTACAGGACTCTATCCAGAAGCACACGGAATCGTTGGAAATACATTCTGGGATACAGAGCTTCAAGAAGAGTTTTATTATACTAGACCTTCAGCAATGGACAAGAAATGGTGGGGAGGTGAACCTCTCTGGGTGACCGCGGAAAACCAAGGGATCAGAACTGCCATTCATATGTGGCCTGGTAGCGAAGCACATATCATGGATGTTGAGCCTGCCTATTTGGACAAATACTATGGAAAGGAAATCCTTTCGAATAAGGTGAATAGGGTTCTTGGGCTCTTGGACAGGCCAGGTCGTGAAGATAAGTCTGCGAACTTGGATGAGATGCGCCCTCAGCTCATCGCAGCTTACGTGCCAAATGTTGATGCTGATGGGCATCTTTACGGCCCAAATAGCACGGAAATTCGAGTCACCATTTCCGAGGTTGATAGTATGCTTGACAGTTTGTTTCAAGGATTAGAAGCACGCAATTTGACACAAATTGTCAATGTTGTTGTAGTCTCAGATCATGGAATGGCCACAACAGACACTAACCGGCTCATTCAATTGGAAGATATTGTTGATACAAACCTGATTGAGCATATGGATGGTTGGCCTTTGTATGGACTTCGACCAAAAGATCCTGCAGACTTGCAGGGGCTGTACGATACTTTGGTTGAACATACTGCCACCAATCCAAACATCGAGGTTTATTTACGTGATGTCAACGTGCCTGAACGATATCATTTCTCCAAAAATGATCGCATTGCTCCACTTTGGATTGTTCCCAAGACTGGTTGGGCCATTGTTACTCAAGAAGAGTACAATGTAGTCAACGCCAAGGAAAAAGGCATTGTTTACCATCCTCGCGGTTTGCATGGATATGACCATGAGCATCCTTTGATGAGAGCCATTTTCATTGCTAGGGGCCCTGCTTTTCCACATGAGCCCAATAGTCGCGTTGAGCCATTTCGTAAGTTGCGACACTGCTACGAATCTGGAATCTCTTTACTGACTAAGCTATAGAAAATACTGAAGTGTACAATATTATATGTGATTCTTTATTCCTTACACCTAAACCAAACAATGGTACTTTGCGTCTTCCACTCAAGCCTATTGGTCTGCATTCTTCGAATTCCACTCTTCCTGACCCTGCAGACCCCGCCGAGCCTGAGCCAACCCCTTCATCGCTCGAATCGCCGTCAGATGGAACGCTTTCAATATCGCCCATCGAAGCTAGTTCCGCAGCAGATCCCAACGTATTACCTCCACACTTGGTGGGAGTTGATACACCAGAAGATGTAACAGATCAGCCCGTGGTGGGAGTGGATACACCAGAAAATGCGAGTACCGATCGGCCCGTAGTGGGAGATGAAAGTGGAATGACGGATGATGAAAAGAGTTGGTGGGAATGGTTCCAAGGAGAGATAGAAGATCTCAAAGGTTGGGTTGGCGGTATTGCGCATGGTGGGGGTAAAAACAAAACTCGGGCGGAAAGTTAGAGCTGTAAAATTATGTGTACGAACGAATGGATAGGTAGGGCGCGCTGGTTCAAGGAGTTTTTTTTGTAAGGTACTAGACGCCACCAGGCTGTGATTTATTGGGTTTCGGAATTGGGTTTCTTCCACGTACGGGATGATGGGTATACCACAGGTTATCTCACCTAGAGATGAAAGCCGCATTAATTTCCATATTTATAGCAATAAGTTTACAATATTCTCATGACCTCATGTAGCATAATCTTTTAGACATTCTAGTCGATCAGAATAGGCATGGTTATAACAATAATGTTGCGTCTTGTAGCTTGACGTTCGACATTTCAATAGCTATATCTACTCACTTACGATGTCGTGAAGCATGAGATATTCAGAATAACCCAGCCAGCCTTGCCAACCCAATGAATATGAGCATTTAATGTGGGTCTTTGACCCAAATCTCGCTCCCTCAGATGTGGGTCTTTACCAACACACATTAGTTCTAGTCAAATCTATGGATCTACCCTCTCAAAACCCACGGACACATACAAATGAAATACATATACCTCAACAAGCAAGTGGCTTTCACAATCAATACAAAAAGCCTCTTTAGCTCAGTTGGTAGAGCGCGGCACTAGTACTTCCTATTCAGAAAGTAGCAAATGCCGAGGTCACCGGTTCGACTCCGTTAGGAGGCATTCATTCAATGCTTAATTTGTATTTTTTGGGGTTTTTTTTCCTGCGTCGAGGATTGGTAGTTTTACGACCTTCGAGTTTTGGGGGGATTCTTGGTTTTGTTTCTTTGGGGCACAGACAGAGCAAAGCAGTTTTTTATGAATGACTCGCGATTCGTTAGATGATCATTTATGTCGTCGTGGAAACGGACGGAAATGGAGATATGGTGGGGATGAGTGGGTGCTTGAGCCCTCGGATATATTGATGTGCAGGCCGCTAGTGAAGCGAAGTGAGTGCCTGCCCCTAAATACCATCTGGACAGTAGTCAATGAGAAATTGGGAACTTACTTAAGTCGGGAGATGTTTTAAAGGTATTATTCGAGTTAGTTCTTGGACTTGAGGTATGTTTGGGGGGCAGGGAATGAATTGTTGATTGAATCCAAAGACAGGTTAGGTCAGATCCAACTCCTAGTTTGGTTTATTACTGGATGTCAATCAAATATTGATATGCTTCCAAAATTGGATAGAAGTACAAGTGGTTTTGTTGCATGTCTTACAGGAACGGTACGATCGATACTGATATTCGATTGGGGGAAATCCAGGTAAATACAAGGATGGTATTTTTGTTGCATATCTCAAATGCATATTAATTGTAACATCGCACATTGATCAGGTTCATATAGATTTCAAGTTTGACGCCTTCAATTTTTGACTAAGGTTTCACTGTTGCTATGAACTTTGGTTGCACGTCTCACGGAAGACTCGATTCACTGCTTCCTTCTTTGACCCACGATTTCATTCTGGGAACAGTCTGGTTTTCGATCGGACCTCATTTTGTTGCACATCTTGGATTTTCAGTTGAAGGCAAGACTCATACGGCATCCTGGAGAAGCTTCCAGAGGGACACACCTTTCAAGCAATGGGTTGTATGTCTCAAAGGCACAAGTTCTGGTTTTTCTGACTTCTATTTCCCGGTTCTCATTGCCGAATTTTACGTCAATGTTTTCGGCCCTTCCAGATTCTGATTCCTAAGTTTAGTCACAATCTTGGCTTCCAGCTTCTCAAGATTACCTCACATGCATGGTTTTGTTGCATATCTTATCGACTCTGGATTCTATTCCCTGTACCATGTAGCCCACTACTTGTTGTCCATCTTACGTCCAGTTTACAATCGGGGTTTGGAGTTCACTTCCACAATCTGATTTGGCATATACAAATTCGTTCTAGATTGTGTGGGTACAGTACTGAAAGCTTTTGTTGCATGTCTTATAAAGATCCAGAGTTTTCCCCGACTTCAACTCCCCATCTGAGTTCGGACCAGGCCTCAATCAATTTGATTTGTGGTTGGGGGCATTGAATTGCACGAGGAAATAGGATATAGATCCAAGTGAGACCTATAAAATTCCTGGTTCTTAGATAATAATCATCAACCTTAGGTTACAGTAATTAAATGAAGGGTAAAAGTTTTCGGTTGCAGGAGCTATCAAGTCGTTCCTTCCCCAACCTCAACTCTTTTCTTCGTCCACATCACTACGATTTCCGAAGCACACTTTATTCAAGTTATCACCTAAGTCTATGAAATCGTTGTGCAGCAGAACGCCAAATTTTACTTGATTCACAAATAAGAATGAACCGGAACTTACGATATCAATCCTTTTTAACTTTAAGTTCCAGGGAGTTCCGTCAACAAAACCCTGATGTTTATTGACGAACGTCTCACGTAATGATGATTTTTGATGTAAAGGTACGCAATCGGCGTTTTTAGTACACAGTGAGGAAAATATCATCAATACGTGGCTCTATGGTGACCCAGTGACGACGCCTCTGTTTAAAGCACATTCGATCATCACCTATCAATCACCAGTGACCCCACCAATTCCAAATCAACACATAAATACCCAAATAAACAGTGCACGTTACAACTTGCCAGAGAGTTGCCTGTATCTTGAACATATCAGGGACTGCATACCAGCACGGTGAATGGAATGAATTGAGAGGTCCCACCCCTGCCTTGTGATGTGATTGTGACGGCATGAAATTGACATTTTGAACTTCGATACTCTTTTTGTTTGGGGGAGTGGAAGAAGTAAGCTTTCCTAGTTACCTATTGCATTTTGCACTGGTTTACAATGATCACAAAAAAGAGTGAAGAGCAAAGTAATTTTCATTCAACTATTGATATTTATCAATTTAGTAACCAGTTTTGCAAAGTCGACCATCTGCAGCCTCTGCCCAAGTTTCACTTCCAACAGCTGTTCTGCCCCAGAAGATTCCGTTCGGATCATACTTCTTTTTTATCGATGCCAGTTTTGCGTAGTTTTTACCATAAAACACTTGTTGCCAGTTTGGCTGGTTGAAATCGGCTTGGTCCATATAGGAAGCAGGATTGGTAGTTAGCTTTTCTAGGGCAGGGTTAAACACGTTGGTGACGGTCTGTTGGTCGACGATATTCGCAGTCATGTTATATTGATTGTATGTTCTATATAATAGTGTCAGTCATCCTTTTGCTATAGATATTTTACCAAGAGATTTCCAACATACGTGCCAAGAAATGCCAGAAACAACGTGTTACGCCAGTCGGGATGGACGGAATTAGGAGAGGTAGGTGGTTGGCTAACATCCATCGACACACCAGCAATCATACCACCTCCACTTGTGATGACTTTGATGGCGTCAACAAGAGAAGCAGCAGAGGTATCAGATTCGACATGAGAACGTGGGACGAGATGACCACCAAGATTAATCGCCGAAATCTTAGTCTCTGGCTTTAAAGTGATAAAAGCGTCGTCAAATGTTGGAAAGTCACGAAAAGAGAATTCTACTCGCTGTATGTCAGCTATATGGAACCAGAAGCAAGAACTCGAGGATTGATTGGAGTATTCGGTATGCTTACCGTATGGGATGCTGTTTTTATCCAGCATCTTCAAAGTAGGTTTCAGTAGTTCTTCTAGGTCCTGGGCCGTCCCATCGGGATAGTACGCTTCTGGCAGGTAAAACACATTGCCTGGCAGAACCATCCAGTATATAACAGTACCCGTTTTCAGTATTGTCGGAAGGCGTATTATGAAATCTTGCAATACATCCCAAAAAACATCCGACGTTTCCACAAAAGAAAGACTACCGCCCGCTGTCGGCATATCTTTATGGAGCTTCACTGTCATAGAAAGCACAGCCCCATACGTGCCGCCACCACCCCCAGAAAGCGCCCAATACAAATCCTCATTCTGACTCGGCGTTGCAGTTAGAAGCTCCCCAGCCCCAGTAAGAACTTCCCACTCCAACACCTGGTCGACTGCGAGTCCAAACTTAGACCCAAGTGGAGTAGTACCGCCGCCCTGGGAGTACCCGCCTGTAATACCCACAGAAGGACAATCACCAACCACAACAACATAACCCTTAGCTTTCGCATCCGCTTGAGCTTCTCCTCCATTAACGCCAGCTCCCATCTTCATTGCTTTGCCCGTGTAAGCCTTAGACTCGTAATCTAAAATAGACCTGTCTTTAATATGGCGTGTCCATAATGCTAATGCACCTGGTCCCGTCGATTTCCCTATGTAATCATGACCCGTGTTTCGAATAACTAATCGGATATTGTTCTCTGTTGCGAAAGCAATGGTTGCACGGTAATCCGCAATACCCGATGCATTAACAGAATAAGGTACATATGTACCTACAGTACACTGCGCTTCGACGGCAGTAAACGGGTCGCAGCTCATGTTTGCCCAAAAAAATGTCATCGTTGAATGACTCGACTCGTCATGGAGGCTAGGACTCATCCAATTCGATTGAATTTCAGCACACTTTTCGGCATTATACTCGACGCCGAGGAAGGTATTATGGCATGAGCTAGCGATTGGGATTGTGGCTATCAGTTTGCCTCCGATAGACTCGTTGAATGATTCCCATTGTGAAGTAGATGGCCAACACGCATCACCTGGGAAGCACCGGCATTCAGCCTGACTTGGTGATAACTGTGTTGTTGCAAACCACACAGCGCCCGCAAGGACAGCGATGGATGTCAAAGCTACCAATGGAACTGAGGTCTTCTTTTCAACCTTTTCGGGCATGGTGGATGAATTTGCTGAGAATTCTTCTAGTTATAAGATATATGGGGCTCAAGAATCAGATTCGTTTCCCACAAGAAAAGAAATAATAGAATCATCATATACAATGAGCGCACAGGTGGTATTTGTAGAATATCCAGATAAGAAACCCTCCAAACTGTGCCACCGCCATGCTGTTGTATCCAACAAAAACTGTTTGTCCGTATAAACAGCTTGACGAATCTCAAGGTGTGTCTATGATCTGCAGACGGCATGTAATCAACTTCCACCTATTTACCGACGCGACCTATCCTAGTGGGCCAGAATAAGCGGAGCTCACGAACACGCCCGCCCTGTTTAAATCAGATTTACTCGCATAGGTTTGTATCCAGTAATATCGCGGAATACGTATGTTCCAATTTCCAGCCCAACGTGGATTGACGGTCCATGAATAAACGAACTTTGTAAATATCTTTATGTTGATATTATTGACTTCGAGTGTTGTTCAACAATTGCTTACTATTATTTCTTGATATATAGATTGTCGCCGTTATGTGCGAACCGAAGAAACGGTCTATCTTTAACTCTTCCTATCCAGCAAGATTTTGAAAAGCCGTCTTTCTAGGACCCAGCTGATGCGAAGCACGAAGTCTTGGGCCCAAGCCTGGAAGGGCACATGGTTTGGATTTTTCATTGGTAGTCTCAATGGCATGATATTTCGTGCAAATGACGAAAAGTTGACATCGAAGATATCTGGTGATACATATTCCAAAGAAACATATGTGTAATTTGGAGATAAGGATGACTTCAAGGGTCTGCTTAGCATGTTGATGTGGGCGTAATACATCTTTTCAGCAAGGCATCAACCTCGCGATACGGCTCGCAGGTAGTTCAGATATATAGGATAAAAAGGCATTTGCTCCATGAGCCCAAAGCCGATATACATGTTGTTCGTGGCCTTGGCGGAATGAAGGGAACAGAAAACATTACACTTTGAACATGGTCCCATCATGGCATGGCCGTGCGAATGATAGCGCAAACACTCCATCCAAAAATTCGGTTTCTCTGCTGCTGTTCATGCAGACGTAATTAAGATTGGTATTGCAGTGCAATTGCCGAGAACGGGTCAGAATACCGCGATCTATATTATGTCTGATTGTGTGGAAGAAGGAGATTCGCAAGTGTTATGGAGTGAGTAGTACTCGATAATTTGGGGAAGACAAAATACGTAGGTTAAGCTTCAGCGACGTAAGATGAACTACATTGTCATTTGCAAAAAGTGGACTTCATCTGTACTATCGCGACTTCGGGGGAAGATCATCTCATCTATTCTGAGACACGATACAGAACGCTCGATTGATGGGTCTCGCACAATGCAACTTTGATTTTAAATGGAGCAGAGAATAAAATCAGGAATCTTTTCGAGCGTGCGAACCTTGCATATATCGTGCCTGCAAAGATATACATACATTCATTCATTCCCCAATAATGTATGTACAACCTTCTGGGCCAATCCATACTTCATGAACTCGACCGGCATCAACATCAATCCTATCGCCAACTCCATATGTAGTTTTCTGCGCGTCTTTCTCTTTCGGGTAGGTGATGGTAAATTGACCTTCAGTAATAAGATGTGTAGTTAAGCCTTGATGTGAATGTGGATTATAATGAGAATTTCTGGAGGCAATGTTAGAATCAGCCTTGTTATGGAGATGATCATGAAGTGGAGATGGATGAGCGGGCTGTGCATAATTATAACTTAACTTACGGGCCATCAGTCCAAGTAAAGACGGTGGAGAATCCCCACGACCTAACATTTTCTTCTAATTGGGTTTGTGTATCCGTAGTCATAGTTTAAATCGTTTTATATGAAGATGTTGATAGTTTGAAGTTTATGATTTGATTTTGTTATTATGAGATGTTTGTGGTGATGTTTTATGAGTTCCCCTCTTCTATTAACCTGTCAAAAGTAGGCGCTACAAGCATTAAGGTTGGTAGGTAAATGCGGTCATTTCTGGGAATAACCCTTAATAACCCTTAATAACCATTCTATCAAGGCGCCAAAAGATAAGTACTAGATGCTACCCTTGAAACCCAAAGGTACGGGCCGGATAACCAGTACACTTGACTTTAGGAGTTACTAGGTAGGTAATATACCTAGATAATCTTCCCACTTTCCCACTTATTGTTACCTAGGTATTGAATCCTCATCGCCTTTCTCTTCCTATAAAATCTAGATACAGGTATTATCATGAGAATTACTAAAATATAAAAATTTAAAAATTTAAAAATTTATTAATAAAATACCTTCATGTGGTCAATGCAAAGCAAATATGAATCAAAATAGTAATATCACCAGTCAATTACCTATTTGAAACTTTTTGTACTCAGTCCTGGTGGTCCATATACTCAACATAGAGTAGCTACTCATCATTCCATATACTCATGTGCAATTTTGTGGTCCAGTTCTTGTCAGCATTTTCCTATTATATTTTACTATTTGTACCTACTTGTACCAACCAGCCAGCCAGTATTATATTATTATTTACTCGATACCCATACCATACAGTACATACACCCAAATAATAAAATAGCTGAAGAAGAACCTCAAAGCCTCGAAGCCTCGTTTTGGCCCCCCCTTGTTCTTTTAAATATATCAACATATCTTTTTTAATTTCTAATCTACTCTTCTTTTTTCCTTACAATTATTCAATTCAATTCATTCATTCATTCATTCATTTATATTTTATACACAATAACTAATGTCGAAGAGTTGGAAGCAGGAAAGATGGTTTCCTTCTTTAAAAAGAGGTTGAGAAGGTAATTACTATCCCATAAGGTTACAGCTTATTCACATACCCCAGCACGGTCATCGAATATCGTTGAAACACGTTCGCTGGTGATTGGAATAACTCAAAAAAATTCTAGGAAAAACTTGGATGAAAGTTCAAATGTCTTGCAGACTTGCAGTAAATTTGTGGTTCCGATATGGTCATAGTTTGCTGATCTATGTGTCGTTAAAATAGGATATCTACGATGCCTCTGCTCACCCCATCCAGCAAGCAATTTTCACTACACAAAGTCATAGCTATTTCCACAATGTTTACACCTTCGCATGGAGTTCAACCCATATCATTGAATAATGGCACAACCACTGAAGCTCCTCCGGTCCCTTCGCATCAAGTATACCTTTCACACGAAATTCAGGAATATTTAAGGAGGGTTTTTGACCAATTACGAGGATCCGATGTTACTTTGTCAAGAGAAAGATTTGAAAAATGGCTCGCAGATGTTCAAGGTCAAAATGTGAAATTAGACAAGGAATCATACAAATTCGAACCATTCCTAGAAGCAATCCACTACAGCTATTCCTTCGAACCCACAAAGCCCAAGCAGGAACAAGACTTATCGAAACCTATTACCAATTATTTTATTAGTAGTAGTCACAATACTTATTTGGAGGGGAATCAGCTGTTGTCGAAAAGTTCTGTAGATGCGTACAAGACGGTGCGTATTTTACTATTGGGATTAGATACCTGGCTGACATGTGTTTAGGCTCTTTTACAGAATTGTCGATGTATCGAAATAGACGTACACAATGGAGAATCTGCAGACAAAGACAAAAGCGATGGGGCATTGGCGAGCAAAATCGATCACAGGCGGCATACTTCAAATACCGGTAGCACACTCTCCAGTAGAGCTGCTGCCGCTGTATTATCAGTGGAAGAGAAGATTGTGAATGTCAAGGAAAAGCTTGCAAAGACGACTCTGGGTAAAGATCTCAAGGTCGACGATATTGAAGATAACGGGAGACCAGCCTCGATACGATCGACGATGGCCGGCGAGCCTTTGGTTTTGCATGGCTGGACGTTGACGGCACCGGTTGGTTTCCGGGCTGTCTGTAAGACTATCCGCGAGAACGCTTTCACGACTAGTCCGCTTCCGATAGTAGTCAGTTTAGAGGTTCATGCCGATCACGAACAACAAGAGGTGATGGTGGATATCATGAAGGAAGAATGGGAAGGATTCTTACTCTCAACTCCGTTTGACGACTGCAACCCGGAAGAGAAAGTACCCAGACTAGACGAGCTGTTGAACAAAATCTTGGTCAAAGTCAAGAAAGCTCCAGAGCTCAAAGAAGCTTGTGACACGACAACTGGAGAAACCAACGGAGTGTCCAACGGAGCAACAAATGGAGCAACCAACGGAGTAGCCAATGGGGCAGCGTTATCACCTTCAAACTCAGACACCTTGGATAAAAAGAATTCGAACAACACGCTGGCACCGTCTTCGATAAGGAGGGATGTCGATTCAACACAGTCCGGCTCCGACGATGATCGTGCAAGCACAAAGAAGAAGTCGAAGATCTGCGAAAACCTCAGTAAACTCGGCATTTACACTCACAGTGAGCACTTTGTAAACTTCGAGTCAAAAGCTGCGCAAAAGCCATCCCACATATTTTCAGTCGGTGAGAAGGAAATTCTTGAACTTCACGAGACCCAACGTGGGATAATGTTCGCCCACAACCGCAATTACTTCATGCGAGCTTTTCCTGCTGGCTCACGGTTCGATTCATCCAATCTAGACCCCTCTGTATTCTGGCGGAAGGGTGTTCAAATGGTAGCCTTGAATTGGCAAACGTTAGACGAAGGCATGATGTTGAATGAAGGCATGTTTGCCGGGTCCGAAGGGTGGGTACTGAAACCCGCGGGATATCGCAGCGAGGACGCAACATCTGAGCTTTGTGCTCCGATCGTTTATCGTACACTCTTTCTTAAAATCACCATATTCGCGGGCCAGCACATTCCTATCCCTGAAGATGAGACGGAGAAGGGTTTCCATCCTTTGGTCAAATGTGAGCTGCATGTAGAAAGTCAGGAGGAAATTACAGGTGAACCGATTGAGAATGGAGGCCGAGCAAAAGAAGGTGAACACAAGCGCAAGACTGCTTGGAAATCAGGCTCGCGTCCAGATTTCGAGGGCGAAGTCCTGAGCTTTGAGGATATCAAGAATGTAGTGGAGGAACTAAGCTTTGTAAGGTTAGTACATGTCGCACACCTTTTCTTCATCCTATTTATACAAGTTTCCTTGCTTGGCCGACGGGATGCTACACAAATTGGCAAAACCAGACAAGGTCTGGATGTGGAGTCAACGCAGATCGCTCAAATAGCGAGCAAAGTAACACACCGCTCATCTCAATGGTCATCAAACGTTCACCCGACAATTTGGTGCAAAATCAGCCTCCCCAGTCCCTTCATGCATCGAATCCCGCAGCGGGCCGACGCCCTTGCAATGTGCTTGGTTTGCAGAAAGGTCAATCAAGAAGTATTGTTTTGTTGCAGAATTTCGTGCATGTTTACCGACGCTTGGCTGCTCCAAGTGGGGAATTGCCTCATCCGCGTATTTCCATCCGGTCAAATGACTTCACACCCGGCCGAATCATTTTCAGAGCCGGTGCAACCAAATATGAACCGTGCTGCAGGCTGCTTAAGTCTATGTTGTACACGGCTTCCCTTGTTGTACCGCACTTTCATTCTCCAGAATTTCATTTGTCTCGATGTCGATTTTTTTCTACATTCAATTTCTACATGCAACAATATCACATTGATATCACATTACTTTCGTATGATTTATTTCCCATGCATTTGCATTTACATTTTCATACTGGTTCGGCTTGCCTATCACTTCCGAATTACCACAACCATGCGACATTGTCCAATCCCCCACTGACATCTCATCGTCACCTACAGATTCAAAATTGAAGACGCAGGTTTTACCAAGGATCAAATTTCAGCGTGGGCCTGCATTAGACTCGACCGGTTACAACAAGGATACAGATTGATTCCTTTGAAGGATCCCAAGGGTAACGCGACGGAAGGTCTGCTATTGGTGAAGATTGAGAAGTTTTTTTTGTGATTTAATTTAATGTAATCAAGATGGATGTGTGTCGGATATGTATCAATAGTTTTTGTTTCAAGGAACGAGCATTGTATTATCTGCCGATAGCGAGTTGTTTTTTCTTGGCAGAGGAATATTGAAGATATACAGAAGCTGGCAAATGGGTAGCCATGGAAAATACATGGACAGGAAGGAAAGGATACCCCCTTTAGTATATGTTTTGTTTGTTGGGTTATTAGCGTGCATGGCGTTGATGAAAGGAGTACTTACTGCAACATGACGAGCTTGAAATATAGGATAGAAACCATATGTATCTAAAAATCGGGCTGGGAACGAAATGAAGAAAGAAAGCAAGCATTGGAGGAGCGACTGTCTGTATAATGCGGTGGCAAAATCACACAAGAAGCAATATGGAATGAAATGAACGATCCAATCAATGATCATGTTTCCTGCCTTCTTTACTCAGGACCGACCTCAGGTGACTGACCATACTATACAATTTATTTATTCATTCATTTATTTACCTATCCCCGGTAAGCGGTACAATCTGTTTTTGCTGGAGTCGTATTGCCATTAATATCCGTGAAGTTACATACATATATGTATGCTTGTTGACCGAATATTGTACTTGAGTAGCAGCAGAAGGAAGGAAGGGGAAAAGAAACAAGCATGTAGCAAGCAAGCAAACAAACAATATTTGCCATTAGCCTAATGGGTAAGCAATCACCTCAAGTGCGAATTCTACCGAACATCGACCCATAATGGCTCGAAACAATAGAATCCAGTTGAATCGATGAACCATCAGGGAAGGGAAAACAAATCCAATCCAATTCAATTCCGATTTCAAAAAAAGCCCCCAGCTAAATTAACTTAATTCTATCCAGCCGTCTCTTTCCTACAATAGGTAATAGTTTACCAGAGGGACGTAGGTGTGGAGGGTGACCGATGATTAAATTAAGTAGTAAGCTCAGCTTTTACTGATTACTGATCTATGTACCTTTTGCTTGATTGTTCGTTCCTTCGTTCCTAATTGCCACCTGAACAATCCAAGCCCTTCAAAGCCTTCAAGCCTCTACGCCCAATGCCCGCTAAGGTTAGTATCTTAGCACTTGCATCTTACATTAGTACTTACCGAGTTATGGGGACGCAAAGCAAACTAACTGTTTTCTTCCTTTACTCACCCCCCTTCGTTCTCACCACCCCACCTCCCTCCTTCTTCATGAATCATCATCATCATCCATCCATACATCATCTCGTGATCATCATCCCTACCGAAAAACCAAGTGCCGTACCCCCACTTTGAAAATGTAGAGTTGTACAAAACTAATAGGAAAAAAAAAAACTACAAGGGTAGATCAGCACAATACAACACAGCAACACAACGCATAACCTTATACTTACAGTAGGAGGCTACATACATGAAGAACAGAGATCGTGTTGCTCAACTTGTCTTGCCTTTTCTTGTCATTTGTGATGAGATAGTTTGGATGTGAGCTGTAAATATCCAAGGCTCATCTGCAGAGCTGGATTGAGAATACCAAAAGACCGCTGCTCCGAACACTCAGCATTTCCCTTTTGTTTTCACTTTCCTTTCGTTGCTTTTTTTGCCCTTTTCTTCTCGCTTTCTTCATCTTCGCTTTATTGCCTGCAATTAACAACAAATGACGCACCCGCCAAATTGGCTCACCGTCTCACAGGGCATGGAAAACACCTGTGGCTATCCGCGCGATATATTAAGGCGCGGGAAGCAAGTATAAGCAACGGTTTGAAATCGAGGACAAAAGGCAGGGTCAGGCAGGGTCGCGCACTTCTAGTAATCCGACGTGGTACCGCATGCATGATACGCTAACCAGAGGACGCTGAACCGTCCCCAGAGAGGGTCCTTGAATGTCGTGAAACAGAACCCTCGGAAAATTAGAACAATGCGCTCATGTGGCTGGGAGTTGGCCGTCGTTGATGGATGATAAAATGAGGGGCAGCATAAAAACAGATGGTGGTTGTAGGATCAGTAGCCACCTTGTGTAATCATCGGGATTCTAACAGTTTGGTAAAGGTAAAAATTGATTCGGTATTGAAGATGATGCGCTGTATCCGACATGACGAGTTTACCGATAAGCAACGGGTTATACAACCAAACTCTTCACTTTGAAGCGATAGATCCGAACTTCTTTCGACTTATCACAAATATCTTGACAATGAAATGCAACGGGTATGTAATTGCAACGCAATATTAGACGGATGATTTTCATGCTTCTGAAACATAAAGAAAAATGTGCTATGTCGGATGCCTAGCTCCGATCATTCCGGCCGTGGTAGAACGTTCAACCAGATCTGAATTACACAATCTCATGTGGTGGCGCAAAGTATCCCCGAGCCCAGGAATAAGAGAAGTGCACTAAATTCCTAAAAAGACAAGTCCATATTAAGGAGATCCGACTCAATGTTTGCTTTTCTAGCCAGTGATCCTACCTCTTATGAGAAGTCTTCGTAACCCAGTCCCGTAGCCTGGTTCATAGGCGCAGAAAAGCGGTGGATGATAGATATATGATAGAGCCTGATTGAATGGAACTGGGCCTGACCTCTAGCGAAGAGATGAATTGATCGACCAGGAAGCCTCTAACCAAAATTATCAGTGTTGGGCACTCTGTCTGTGTTTGAAAGTATGGTCTGACTTTCCGAGTAGACGTTTCAAAGCCCAACCATATGATGCTTGTGTATCCATGCGCCTATGGAACGCAGCTCACATCTGCTGCGATATCAAAGCTTGCATTTATATGCAGGATATGACAGGTCGAGCGAATTAGGAAAATGACTCATCGTATATGGCCCACACACTCCGTCCACTAACAAGATAACCTCACAAAGCGCCGAATTCGCCAAACGTAATATGACGGCCATCAAACATAGCTGTATTTTCGAAGCATTGAGAAATTGTTAGTTCCCAATCGCGAGGTGCATGTTTCGATAACTGAGTTGCATAATTGAACGCTCGTTCCTAAAACCCCGCTTCTTGAAGGGAGAATATTCTCCGGGAGAAATTGAAGCAATGCAATGTTAGTAGGCTGCAGCCTGCAACTTGGACTCTGCGCATGTGTTGATTGCTAAAGATATTTAGCTGCTCCAGTTCTTCGATGTTCCTTGGATCATGTGTGTCATTGTAACATGAAACTCGTTGGGGACATGTATGGTCATTGGATTCCACAAATGCCTCGGTGCATAGTTAATCTGAAAACTTCGAAGTCGAAAATAGCAGGTTTGCAGCTAAGGTGGTTCCAGATCTGATCTTCAAGCTAGTTCGTTATCAACACCATATGCTGGCACCGATTTTATCCGACACGTTGACCTGGTAGCGAGTTCAGACATTCATAATTCGATCTGCTGACCCTTAATGTGCTCCAGGCGGATATCTGCTTTAGGTTTGCAGCACTAGCACAATTATCGCATTCGAGGGCCCTCAGACAGCCTTGGATGGTGAGAGTTTGTCTTTTTGGTTTGTTTCGGGGAACATACGATCAGCCCCATTGATTCCAATAATAGCCTTTCTTCTCGGCCTAGTCTCACCGTCTAATTAACGGAATTGCTGCTCTTCCTGTCACCGGCTGACGCAAGCTCCCTAGATCCAATATCAATCATAAAAGAAATCTTTTGTGATGCAGAGAGCCGTGCCGGTAGCATAGGACCCTTTGATTCCTTGGTAGCACTAATGACCTCTTACTACTACAGTCTCAAGTCCATCGACCGTCCGATCATCATCGAAAATTGTATAAATATACCGCTCCTCTTCCACTAAAGTCGGAACTCAACCATCCATACCAAGTCATACCAAGCCATCATACAATTCAGCACTTCCAACAAAACCAATAAATTCTTTCGTAAAAGTACACATACCTTCAATACCAATCAACATGTCTTTCCCAACGAACCCAATTCCGATTCTCATTCAAGAAGAAATTGATTTTGAGATCATTCCGACCCTTAAGCCATTACCATACGAAGATCATTTGTCGGGCATGAGAATGATCCCCGGAGTAAGATTAGCTTTCTTCAAAGGTCCACCAGATCCTATTTCGATACTAACGAAACCAGATGCCTGGTGTTAAATGCCCGAATTGTGCCAAAAGTGGACGGGAGGTTTGGGTGATTGAGGGAAGAGAGTGCGGAACCTGCGGTCATAACTGCTAGATCGATAGGTACTGTTATCACTTTGTCGGATTACACTTAGTCTTGTGCCTAACACCATTTGCAGACGACAGTGCGGTTTAATTGAACCTTTGAACGGGTCAGAAACCAAATAAGTCTCAGGCTTTCAGTTTGAATGAACAGGTGTAAAAACACGTGCTTAGTGGCGGTGGAGGATCGACCGTCTGAGGATATTCTTGTTTTTGTGATTCGTGGAGTATGTTTGACGGAAAAAGTTTGGCGTGTTTATGGTTAGCTAGCAATTCAAAGGTATTCGGATTCGCTACTCATCTTGAAGTCACCAAGTGATGTGAGAACTGCTTGGCTTTGTGACCTTTCGAATACCTATGTGCTTGAAAAGAGGTAACTCAGGGATTTCTTCCAACCAACCAGCGACGAATGTATGCTTCGTTTTCTATTTATCTATCTCGAATCTGGGACATGTATACTGAACATCGAAACTGACGTGAAGTTCGAATGACGCATTGTCTAAGTCTAGTTCTAAACAACCAAGACTCATACCACATCTTGAGGCGAGGAAATACACGGGGCTGCATGATGATTTGGGACCGGACATGGCATTATTTATAAATTTTTAAGAAAAAATTGCTATGATCGATAGGTAGAAGTGCGGTAGTACAGATGAATGCGGCTGGCAGGATTTGGATGTGGACATTTTGTGATCTATCACTACCGGACGGAAGTGCCTCCGATGAATAAATCATAGATTCACCTGGTGATTGGCACAGCACCCAATGAAAATGTTCGGGACCCCGAAAAGATCCCAAAATCTTGCTAACAACATGGTAAAAAGGGCCCAATCTCTCCCAAATTCAGGAAAGATGAGAAAGACAAGAAAGATGTTTGATGAAGTAAGCAAAATACTTTCTTAGGGTTCGGAAATGTGACTTTGCATTCGTTCATTGCCTTGGTAATGGGTGGCGGTGGCCATTTGCATCGAAATCGAAATCGAAATCGAAATCGAAATCGAAATCGAAATTTATATGAATTTTGGAAAATGCATAGGTTAATTTGATTGATGGGTTCATAAAAGAAAAAAAAAATTATGAGATTTTTTTATTCCTTTCAAAAATTTGAATTCGATACTCGTATCTAAGGGTAAGAAAAATGTAAGAATAATGAAGGATTTTTTAATTGAGGAAAGATGCCATAGTGTTTCATGGTTTCATTACCATTGCGGGCCGTACCTTCCCCACGTTCCCGTTCCATATTCTCGGATTAATGTTACTGTAATGTTGCTGTAATGTTGCTGTAATGTTGCTGCAAGCGACACAAAAAGAAAGAGAGATAGAGCTTTGGAGTGTTGCTGTTGGCTGGCTCATGGCTCATGGCTCTTGGCTCTCGGCTCTTGGCGCTTCCAAATATTCATCATCGGCTTTAATATTATCAAAAGCATCCAATCAAAAAAAGAGAAGGTAAGGCCTTAAAACTCTATGCTTGTACTGTACGATACAAAAGTAAATGCACAACAGCATGAATAGGTAGTGCACACACGTGGCTAGATTACTACTGTACAACTTAAGGTTGGTTGCAGAATTATTTGAGCTAGGTAACTTGATTGCGAAGTTGTATGATTTGGCTCCAAGGTATTTTAGAAACAACTCTCCATATATTTCCTACCCGACATCTATATCTTGACTAGGCATATTGTCCACCCCGTGCTATATCGAAGGAGCTATGATTTTTCCAGGCTTGTGAGGTTTAGAAACTGTATTATTGGTATTGTGGTGGGTGAGGTGGTTTCTCGGGAGCAAAGTAGCCACTAGAAGAAGGGTCGTAGGGCGGAATACCACCTGATTGTTGTGGAGGGGGGCCAGGTGGAGGAGGAGGATAGTATGCGGGCGGTTCTTCCCCGTGATTGGGTGGTGGTCCTGGAGGAGGTGGTGGATAAAAGTCGCTGCCACTTTCCTGCTGTGAAGGAACATTTGGTTGGGGTGAGTGACCGTGTAACTGCTGTTGTGCTGCATATCCCTCGGGGGTATTTGGGTTTCCATATTTCTTCTTCTCGTCTACACTGGCCTCGGCGGAATGTACAACCTCTACATCAGCCGGTGCCGGTTTATCATAAACCTCCTGAAGTACAGCTTGGTCCAAATTCGGCCTTCCCTCGGCGTCTTTGGCAACTTCCATCAATACTTTCGCACTTTGTGGAATTGTGCTCACTTGCCCTTGTAAGATTTGTTTTGCCGGTAACCTTTCCCCGTAGTACCTTGCATTTTCATCGTTCCGTTCAATAATAATTGTTCCGTCGACTTGTGCTCCTGCATACAGTCCTCTACTTTTCATATAAGAAAACAGAGGTTTTCGACTCTTCAATAATTCACTGTCGAGGATTCCGCCCGAGCCAACTGGTCCAGCAACAACTGAGACCTCTCCACCAAGAGACACCCGAACTCTAGTGAAGGCGTCGAGAGCCTTACGATCATTGATGACAATCACACAATCGTATATGTCGATTCCAGCCATAAAACCAACACCAACAGTGTGAATGAGAATGCCAGATGGAGCTGACCAGTTTCCATCCTCTGTCTTCGCGATGAGAACACCACTTCCACCACTTCCTGATACCCACAAACCCGTTCTCATGGTCGTGTAAATTGCAAGACCAACGCAATTCTTGATGACCTTTTGCGGTATCTTGAGAAGGACCTTTGGTGGTTTCTTGGGGCCATCTTGTTGAATCTTGCTCTTCGTTTCCGCATCTTGGGATGCATCTGCCGTTTGTTCGGCAAGAAAACCATCTTCTATTGGGATGTCAGCTGATTCAACTTACAGATTGTGCAAAGACGTACTGCAGAATGATTTAAGTATGCGAGCAGCTTTGTCGCACTCTTTCTCCATTCCCGTCGGCCAAAAGGCTTCGGACCCGATCTTATTGGTTAATTTGTTCACTGGACCACCCAGTTTCTCGAAAGCAGCCCATCCTTTATCAAAGGCAGCTTTACTGCCAGTTTTCGTCTTCTCCCATGCAGACATGGTGGGGTTGTGGAAACTTTGAGTGAAGCTTAAAGGTGTAGTTGAGGTTGAAGGAGGGGGGGAGGTAAAGAATCAGAGTTGAATGTTCAATACAGTATTAACTTATTAATGAAATTTATTTTTTGATTTAGACTTATTGTCGATTGTTATGAATGAATATATACTCGTTCGCATAACCGGTTTAATCTCGCTGCGACACAGCAGCGGGGTAGTAGGTAGGCAGCGGGGCTGAGGTGTGGCTTTGAAAAATGACGAAAATGTTCTCCGATCTCCAAATATGGTTAGCATGGTCGGTTTGTACGAGTACGAATACAGATTTACGAGGCCGTGGTGAATTCATAGGATAAACAACTTTACAACTTCTAAATTATGTCGGCGTTATTGGCTAGAAGTAAAGTAGCAAACAGGTTTTCGGAGGTTTATTGCGCTGCGCTGCCCAGGGCTATTCTGCTAGTTCAATTATGAGTGGGGGTTTTCATTGTGGCTAAGTCAAAACACCATGTTCTTGCTGCTTCTCCTTTCCATTCCAACTACTTTCAAATCCACAAAGCGATGGCCGCACGTACACAAGGCGAGAACGAGATCTGAAATTGGTACAAAATTTCCTATTCTGAATTAATTTGTGGCAGATTCTCCTACGGCGATAATACAAAACAACGCAACGATCAAGCCAGACACTACACTGGCCCAAAGAATAATGTTCAAATTACGACACCACAATCAATGCAATCCTACCTCCAATATCCTCCAATATCCAGCTTTCGAAAATGCTTTACGAAGTAATATCGAAGAAGCCAACTCATCTTTGTCAGCACAATATATCGACACCAAGCACAACCTTGCCAATGCCTTGAATCATGGTCTTCAATAGCAAGGGCGCAAAAGTCTAGCTAGGGAAACAAACCATGATTGGAAGTTACCATCAATAGAGGGATGCAAGTTCTATCAACAGGACTCTCTATACCAAGTGAACAAGTTTTGCCTTACGCTTTGATTGCGCAAGCTGATTCGGCACATCTATAAAGACTGGAAACAAGGCTCAAAATTGGAGAGAGGACTGGCTGTTATGAGTGTGCAAGCTACATAGATTCAAGATTGGTCTACTGAAGTTTCAGACGATACTTCCGGACCCAAGCACTGACTAGCGTCACTTGGAGCGTACTATATTTGCAACGAGATATTTTGCGCCCATTCCAAGGTTTGATAATGAAGTTCGACATTTATACCACTATGTATAAGTAGCTTAAAAACAGTAAGCTGCTTTCATCTCGCAAAGGCACTGGATATTATTGAAACTTTTTTTGACTTTATCTCTATCTTTGTCTTTGATACAGTTTCCTTGTGGCTGCAAGCACAATTTTTCCTTTGGCAGCTGGCTGAATTTTAAGCGGGATTGGCCGCTCTCCTGTAATGCATGTCTTACTGTACACGCGACAAAATTGCGACATACTGTACTGTTCTTGCCGTTGGATTCAACAGCCTATTGACATATTCACAAGCAAATAGTCATCTTATTTGTACATGTTATCAAATTCAAAGAGTTCCTCACACGACATATCAACGCAACCTATCAGACCGCTGACACGTCTTCACTTTTATACCATCCCACTCCCTGGTCTTATCTTTCTACCAGCCCTTTCTGGGAGACACACACCCAGCTTTAATTCTTGACTCTGAACTACACAGGCTATTTTCAGCATCTCAGATGATTGTTAATGCCAATCGTCAAATCCCTGCTATAGATAAGCATCTTGCTTGAATCAATCACATGCCCTTCCCAGCCGACACTTAGAGCTTATCGTTCTCCAAACTGCACACCACAACTCTCGCATGAAAATGATAAGAAATTATATGCTGTCTAGACAGTGAAACATTCCTGAAGCAAAGCATAATATATATCATGTTGTCCTCTTCTCCCAATGAGTGTATATGAGAAATCTATAATAGTCCCAACAGCTTATACAGTTGGCCCTCCATCTACCTCTTCAGGAATTATCTCTCTTATCATAAGCATCATATTTGCCCGCAAATCTTGCCAAGCTCGTACACGTTGCTCATTCCTTCAACCGTTCATTAGACATCTGCACAAATAGGAGCTTCCTTCACCTCTTATAACATACACCACGAGAAATTCCCCATCGTCACCGAATATGGAGTATAAGACTATTTCCGAGATTGTCACCTCTGACTCCAAGACCTCCAGCATAATGGTATATCACCCGCATCTAGTCCATGTTTTGCATGAATATTCTGAGTAATGCTTATTTCCCTAGGAGCCATTTGACACCATCGACGTGGAAAAAAACATCCCGATCAAGGCAGGATATGGAACAATCTCTTCATATGCTAGCAAGGAAGGATGGAAAGAGAACAATACCAATACCGGAAAGGGTATTTGGTTGAGTCTTGTACAGAGTGTAGTTGCCGTTGGGTTGTTTACTGCAATGGCGGTGACGCTGGTTTTGGTTGTACTTGTATGATGCGAGAAGTCTGGCTTAATACCAGTTTGGGTCAACGGGCAATACGTCGCACCTGATCTGATCTTGGGGAGAGAGGACAAGGTTTTGGCGTGGGATAGAGGCGCGACATATTCATATGGCGGGGCTTTTTTGGGAGTATTGGGTATTCGTTTTTCCAGATTCGAAATAGACAACTTAATACCCTTTTGGGCACATGATCCGTACATAATACTTTACATTGCGTTGAAGCACTTTAGTGTAATACTGCTACGAAGAAGCATCACTCTTGATTTTCTGTATCTCATTTTCTCTTTCCCAAAATAAGTCTTCATAACATGGCTTCTCGCAAGACTCGGCCAATATCTGAGTTACTAGAGCACACCTATCGCCTGGTGATCCTTATCTTATGCAGGTTCGCGCAGCCACCACTCAGATTACATGGTACAAATCATAGTAGTGTCCATGTGGGATGAGATCCCGCTCAAGGAAATTTGCATGTGGTTTGGACAAAACGAAGAACACGTCACTGAGGCTTCCTCCATAAATCAGCGTGTGCGGTATCTTGTATTTTGTGTGTACATACCAGGTATTTTCCGATTTGATCCGCATTTGTGTTACCGTAGAGACTTTATCGGAGTGCTTGTACCTTTTGTGTCACAGCCAATAGTCAAATTATACGTTAGAATTTCGTCGTCTAATTGGTGAGGAGACGCAGGGGTAATGCAGCATATTCGAAGGAACCCTCGACGTGGAATCTCAATTTCTACAAAGATATATCCAATAAAACTTCCAAAGAGCAATCTCCAGAACTCCAAATCCGTACGCAAAGTTGGTAGAAGGAAACTCATGTAAACCTGGCGTCCTTCCTTACCACTCCCTGGGGTATATCCTCCTCTTCACCATCTACCTCATATCCTAAAACTTTTACAAGTCCCAATTCATCAATCCATCCATCCATCTGCTCAACTACAAACAAATATGGCAACCCACATCCTCCCCGAAAGCCCGGGGAGTCATCCCGCATTCACATTCCTTTCCCTTCAACTTTCTCCTTACTGCAAACCCGGAAATAATCGGCCCTACAATAGTACATAGAACCAGTGCCCAGATAATAACTAGAAAGACTTGATCTTCAATGAGATCAAGTGTCCGAAGTCCTTGCTTATGCGAAGAACTTGACGCTTGAGTTGCGCTGAATGGTCGGGGTCGCAGGCTTAATGTACCAGAACTTTGGGCTTGGGATGCTACGAGGAAACCGAATCCTCCACGAGCGATCATTGTTGACCCGACGATAATGGCGTTTAGATGAGGAGCTTTTGGTTTGTTGTTTTCGTGGTTGTTAGGGGCTTCGCTCGTCGGAGTGTCTTGCTGGACGGCGACTTCTTCCCCAGCTTCTGGTGATGGAGTTACGGTGCGAGACGTCCTTTTCGCAGCAAAATAGTCAAAGTATACGACGACTCCGACTACGGCTTTTGCGATGCACATCAATACCGCATAAAATATGCCCTTCCATGCAATTGATGCGGTAAACATTTCTGATATGGGAATAGAAAACCCTATTGATGCCTGTGGAGTGGGGTTAGAATATGATACTAGGAGATCCAATGAATCCCGTACACAAAAGAAGATTGACCTACGAAGAAGAATGGTATGCATATGTAGTCCATTATTGGCTTATAGTATTGGTCAAACATCACAGAAGTGTAATCAACCTCTACATCTGAGCCGGCTTGCCATATGTATCGGACCATTGCACCCGCAAGGAATGCAGCGAGCAAAACGGAACCTTCAATACACGCAGCAATCGTGATGAAGACAATCAACACCAAGCTTGAGAGGAGGAATCCAGTATGGCGCGAGATTCCTTTTTCATTACCATAATTTTCAAATGGGTCTAGGTTATCTTTGGAGATGGCAAACATGGAGCATGTAGCTTTGAATATTGGTCGTATGATGAATGGTGCCAGAAGTAGTGCTACAAGAATAAGTCCCATGCTGGAAACTGCAGGGCGAGCAATGGTCCATCCATCGGTTTGTCCCTGGCCGAGCGCGGTGACAATTTTCACCATGACAAGCACTATAACGTCGTCTATCATTGCGGATCCGGCAATCAAGGTACCCGTAGGAGTTTTTTGCATATTTGCCGATGCTAATATGATGAAGGTTGATCCTAAAGATGTCGAACATAAAGATACCCCAGCAGAAAAGGCTGCTAAGGCCGTGGGATACTCCGGAAGTTCAGAGGTACCAAAATTGACACCCATAAGTGATAAGGAAAGAGCCATCGGAACTATGATGCCAATAAGCGCCGCCGAAACCGTTTTTCCAATAGTCTTTCGCATCAGTCCAAGATCTGTAGTGAGGCCTCCCTCAAAGACGAGACCTACAAGTCCTAGATAGCCGACGTACTGGACTGTTTCTTGTACTGACGATCCTAGCCAGGAGGTTCCGGCCCCTGGCATGCCAAATATAATCCCAATAAAAATCTCCCCGATCAGCCCACAATACAGAATGTTGTCTAGAGCACATCGTGTAATATTTAGAAGAAGTATAAATGTCGATAGTGGAAGGATAATGTCCAGGCCTGGCTCAACATAAGGAAGATAAGTCATTATGAGGTTGGTCGCAAAGTGTAGTCAATAAGCTTAAAGTACTTTGATGTAGAGAAGGAGATAGAGGAAGCGAAATAAATGGATTCTACAACCTTAAAAGTGAAGAATAAAATACCTAGAAGTAGACCGGATAGAAGGCAAGAAGCAACTGATCATTCACCAACTTACTATGCCGAGTAGATCCATACTTCGGGAAGCATTCCTGCTTTACAAAAAAGTGTTGCTTTCCAAAGCGCGATAGGCCCATCCCACTTCCCCTTTTCCGTTTCCCATCATTTGATTATCGTCTTTACATACGTGTATAATCGCTAATACCATATAGCTCCTTTCTGTTGATGATTCAATTGACTCACCTGAGCGATTTAAAATATAACTGCGACCTGTCATGTTGTGCAGAGAGGTATATTTGCCCGGGAGTCAATCAAGTTACATAAAGGAGGTACAGGGACCCTACATGAGATGTAGTACTTCCTTCACAAACTGGTTACTTGGTAAGATTGCCATGCATTATCGGATCTACCTGGAATTCAAATGAGGAATTTGTTAGTTTGGACCCTTCATACTCGCTCTTTCCATTTTGACTGATATGTCATCGCAGCTGATGTTTTGTGCAACAGGGCGATAAACCTTGCCTGTCGCAAAAATACTCCATTTATAAAAATATCATCATAGCAACTGCACTGTGGCATTTTGAAAGTATATCTTTCATTAAATTTTAGTAATTATCCCACTGTAAAAGGCTCCTATTCCAGCGAAATGTTATACACCGCAATGTGGTTAATAGGCATCACTAGATACCGGGAAGTGAGCTCATCAGAATCAGACATTGCATATTAGACACAATTTATCCCAGAAATAAGCCAGAAAACAACTGTATCTCGTATATTAACTGAACGAGGTTAGTAACAGCCCGTATCCTACCGAATTACAGAAATCGGAGGGAGATGTTCGAGTCAAACTTGAATCTTTATCTGACAATTCTGTCCGGCCGAGGTTGTAAGTTGTAACAGGGAGAAAGGGTTGGACAGTCGACCTGAAACAAAATATAACAAAGACAATGCGCTGGCTGGTCAAATGTTAAGGTTCTCGGATATTTGGTCCTAATGAATCTTATGTCTATTAAATGCCCGACGGGATACAAAGTGTTGGGTAGCCAAAATTGGTGATGAGGGACAAAGGCTTGATTTTGGTAGTCTTATGATGGATCGCTAGCCACAAACCCAAGCCACCTAGAATCCCATTGGTGCAACCCAATAATCCTGCTTGTTTATCTCTGGTCAACACGGCCGATAGATACCCAGAAAATCTCAGAGAAAATCTACAATTCAACAACAGAATTATGGATTCACACACACCTGTCGCAGTTATGGCTTGTTAGTAGCATACCCATGTAGTGGCTACCTATCCTGTGCGGCAGCGCTCTCTATTCCGCCCCTTGTTATATGTGCAAGCGAAAAGTCAAAACACCCACTTTCATTTATAGTACTCTCGAGAAGAATAAAGGAGAAGTGAGATTTGCTATTGGTGGTAATTCCGCTAGAGCAAGCAGCTAATGTCTACTATGATACATTTTCTATTTCCCATCATATGCCTCGAGCAAACAGTTCCAATCGTCTAGACCAGACCTCCCATTGTCAAGCTTTACCGTTCCTCAGCATTACCATTCCATTCACCATTTCGGCCGTGGGCGCGTGGATGAAGGAAATGCGAGTAAGTCGAAGAGTTGACCGTAGCTCTGGCATCCGCGATTCCCGAAAATGGCACTTTGTGGGTTTTCCCACAAGTTTCTTTGACCTTGGCGTACAGCTTCTCCAAACTTTCGGCGAGTCCTCTCTCCCTCAAGTCTTCACGCACTACAGATTCTCTGTATGCAAACTCCCCCATGAAGTCTGTGACATTAAGGTCCCTAAAAGCAGCATCATAACATTTAGATACTAAGTCTAGTATTCTCGTGTGCTGCTCTACATCTGCTCTTCCAGATCTCCGAACAGATCTAACCTCTCCCAACCACTTATCGAACACCTCTGGATACTCATTTGGTCGTCCTGTATACCAGAGATACCCATGCGTCTCCAAAATCCGGGCAACAGCAAATTCTCCCTTTGAGATTCCGTATTTTTCTGGCTTATTATCCAGCTCTAACAAAGCTTCCGCCTCACAGTATGGAACGCCAAAAAGTGCATCGAAGATGGTCTCTGTGAAAGCCGAATTTCCATAATATCTGTCGCGTTCCACAGCTAAAATACTGAATATTAGGTTTTTCGAACTCTCCATCACAGTCTGTCGATAGCCGGGTATCCAAGAGCCCAAGTCCTGCGATTCAGACTCTTCCGAATGTTCTGGCTTGTTCAAGATGTGTACGAAATGCCTGAGTGCATAATGCATTTCCACAGCAGCGAGGTCCATACCTGACCACTCGTTTTTTGGAGAATACCCCATTTGGTTCAGTATATCGGTAAAATCAACCTTGTACTTTTGCATCTCTCCGATAAAATCCAATTTATAGGAGGCTCGAGAAAGTTCTTCAATATACTCAGCATTAGATGTGCCTCTTTGCGTGATTCCGGAAACAAATATCTTCGGGAAAGATACGATGCGGGTGGATGCTGCTCGGGTAGCGAGATGACGGTATGAGGACAATTGGCGCTTCATAATGGGAGTAGCTGGTCGGATAGCTTTCGAAATAAACGCGCCCAGGGTTTTAGAGAGGACACTCATTTTGATGGTCAGATCGTGAAGTCAAACGGACAGGTGGTATCGGTTAACACGTGTTTTGGTAAGATTACTCTTTTGAAGTAGTGTAAGAAGATTTGGGAAGAATGTGTTGAGTATGAAATGGCTTCGAAGAGTTTGGGGGTAGAAGGGCGAGCCCTTTTATGTTGAATATTTACGGCAACTTTCGGACCAAATTCTTAGTTTCAAACCCGCAAACAAAGGAGATTTCCATACACAAAACGTAAGTTATATGGCAATATTTTATATATAACCAATAAAATAGCCAATCATGTTATAAGAGGGCCTACAACTGCCATACTGAGGAACTAGCATGTGTGAGATCTACCGCAAAATCGGATCAGTATGGACTTTGAATTCACTTTGGGCAATGTGCAAGCAATAGGTGGTTTGTAATAAGTAGTAGATTAGAATCATAAAGTATGGGGATATACATCGTTGGTTGCACTAGTGAATATTGCCTACGACCCCGCATGGCTTTTGCGTGCATAAAGTACAGTTAATATTCACTGTATTCAATGGCGACATATGAGGTCGGGCGACGAAACTCCTCTTCGAATTTCAACATTGAACTCATATCGATTCACCGACATGTTTCAAGTAGCACCAAATTCACGTTAAGTTGTTATTACTTCTTTGATATGGATATTGAAGAATATGTGATGTGAAAGTGCTTGGTAACTAATTAGAAAAAGAGAGGAAGTGATTCTTCAGATCACAAACAGCAGGCCAGGAGAATATACATGCTTTATATAGCGCCTTCCTGATCGAACGAGCGGCGTGGATTTCATTTATAGGCACATGCATGTGGCTGCTGATGCCAAGCAACACAAACACAATATTATTACGAACCTATCATTGAATTCGACCTTAAAAGATAAGATAGCTGATGATGGCATACGTTGTACATACGAAAATATTATGGTAGCCAATTAACGGCGCATGAGATCTGTATTAGGTCCAGCGCATTGTACAATATTTGAGTTTCCGAAAGTCTTCCAAAGTTTTTGGATGTCTTCGAATGCCTTCCCAACTTTATGGAATGGAGATTTTGGAGGGTAATTAAAAGCCCGGATTTGAACTCCCTCATGATCCATCTCTCGTGGAAAATGATTTCTACATATTATTGCATGATGGTGTTGAGATGTATAGGGGTACTTATGGAACTTGACAAAGGTGGGCTGATCAGCGCTAGGCCTCGGCAACGAATTAAAAGTGGTGCTGTAATTAAAGATAAGCACTACCTACCAAAGCGCTGGTAAGAAAGCATTGGTGGAATTGGGATTAGAGGCTGCGCCCAGGGCCGTACTTAGCGTACTTTTCTATATTTGGTACGACTCAATCAACATCATTGGGTCGGCAACAAAAGTGCACAGGCATCATCTAGATTACATTGGCGGTAGCATTCGCCCCCGATTGATACTTAAGTACCGTAATTCCCCGCACCACACTGACTGATCCTCCCCAACCATCAAATCTACCACTTCCGCTTCGACTTTAGTCTCGTCAGAGATCGCCACCCAAAAAAATGTTTCAGCTATTCTGCCAACTCCCAATGGAGCTTCAAGGCCAAATATGGCACATCACACTACCTGGCCCTCGAATAATGCGCGTCTACCGCGACCGTACCATTCTCGACGGGCGAAGTACCGTTGCACAGACCCCAGATTCCTACTACACCTCCTTGCCGGCCGTTGCTCCAAAATTACCCGTTGTCCTCCACGTGAACAGAAGTTCTAGGAGGTACGCTCAATTACATCTATCCGAAAGATTTCACAGCTACTGGAATCTTAAGATAGACACTCCTTACTTTGATGTCGAGCCGTACAGAAGACACGAGGCACGATTCGGATTTGAATGCATCGTGAAGCACAGAATGTTAGAGGGGTTCAAAAATTTGGCACTTCATGCTGCTTTTTGGAATTTTGAAAGCTATGGCAATTCACCTCATTGGTAAGTCGTCAGTCACTTGTGGGCATCTTTCTCTTTAAAGATGGCTTTCTGATACGTTTGGGGTTGTAGTATGGGAGAAATACTCTGCTGCCCGGATATCACCAATCTCTACTTCGTGCAACAGGATTATTGCATTGAAGAAGCGGAAGGCGACAAATTATTTGAGACTTGGTTCGTGCTATCAAATGATTTCGACTCTTTGAAATCCACCAGCAAACGTAAGGCATCGCATTCGGAATTTGGAACGGCATTCGGAGGAAGTCTTAGAGACTATCTAGAGGAAGACGAGAACTTGGCTCACAAAAATGCATGGAATAGCAGACCGTCGAGGCTTCACATAAAGCATATAATTGTTGATCTGCCGCAGCCGTGTGTGCGGTGAGACTATTGAGTATTGGTAGTACAAAAAGCTAATTGAGACTTTTACGCTCCAGGAGCTGGTATACTCGCGTTCAGTTTTTCCACTATTTGGTCCACAGAGGCGTCGGCGGGCAATCCATCCTCTTTGAGCCCCTCTCCCTTCATAGCTGCCTCCTTCGCAGCCATAGATCTCTGTACTGCCTCACGGCTTGCCATACGTTTGTGCCATGCAATTACGTTTGGGAATCTGCTTAATGGCGTCTCCTCTTTGGGTAACTGCAGGCATAGAGGTAATATGTCGTTCCACATGAAATACGATAGATCTGCATAGGTGTATTTGTCGCCTACGAGCCAATCTTTGCCTTCCAGTGCGCCGTTAAGAATAGTTAAAACTCTGTCGACTTGCTGGACATATCGCTCGGTAGCTGAAGGGATCCTCTCGGGGTGCAAAATAGTAAACCTATGTGTCACATCAGCTGCTGCGATGGTTCATTTGCAATAAATCCATATGCCATGCAGTGGAGGCTTGGAGTCATGTCGAACACTTACCAACTTGCCTGCCCAAACATAGGTCCCTGAGTGCTCATTTGATACATCAACCATTGATATAGCAAGTTCTTCTCCTTAAGAGTAGTGTAGGATAACTTTTTCTCGGTATCGTACTGGTCGATGAGGTAGAGGATGATAGCACCTGATTCCCAAAGTGTTAAATCCGTGTTCGGATCATATATCGCTTGTTTAATTAGCATCCACATGTTCGAGAAAGATTGGTCAAAACCTACCTGGAACCCTGCCAACTGGGTTAACCTTCGCAAACTCTGGCGACATAAGTCCACTCCATGATAATAGTTTGATTTCATAGGAAAGACCGAGTTCTTCTAGGACTATGACTGGCTAGTAGTAGTGGTTTTGTAAGTCCTTGTTTTACGACACAGAATGCAGAATGCCTACCTTCCACCCATTCGGACCCGCCGCTATTGGGAATGTTAGTGGGTTGATTAGATGGAGATAAATCAAGTCTTACAAGAGACCCAAATTTGGATAGGCTTAAGTGATTGCTTGGGTGCCATTTTACACGAAAGTAGGATGCTGCTGTTGTGTTGAAAAATGGGGGTGATCTTGAGTTATTGACTAAGTTATTTGGTTTAACTTCGAAGAGGATTGAATGTTGGATGGATTAGAATACTGTGCAGAGAGGGCTGTAGGCTTTATACTGTATTGTTTATTGTAGATTTGCCTACAACCCACTACCTTATCGCTTTAAATCCCACTTTCGATTGATATGATTTTGAAGGATTCCTGAGAAGTTTAGGTGTAGCGTTACTCCTAGCAGTCTTGGGTTAGAGGTCTGAAAGCCGGCTCACTAGCTTACATCTTATTTACCTTGTAGTATTGATTACTTCTGGCATGTGCATACGGACTTTATATATGGAATATGTAGTAGCTAGATATCTGCATTGTTCTCAACCTTACCGCCATGAAATGTGGAGCGTCGAGGTCTAACATGAACCAATAGTCACAGTTTTACCGTATCAAGTCCATTTTTCATGGAGTGAATATTCCTTCAACAGGGATAGCATTACTCAATATTAATATGTGGGGTGGGCGTGTACCAGCAGGACTACCTAAATTGCAATAATGAGTAGTGTTTAATGTACAAGTCTGACCAGGTGTTCTTTAACCTCGAAAATGGTTTGTTGATGTTGACGGTACAAATCTGCGACGGGTATCTGAAAGCTTCCACTTTCTGTAACCGAATGCGAATGAATGCAGGTGTTGGAGCTATTACACATTACTGCATGGGGCAATACAAATTTGGGGACGGCAAGGACAAACAGATTAACAGTATAAATTGACAGGATCAAATATATTTTAATTCAAAACACAGTCCTCGACATAGAACTAATCTTGTTGACTCTATTTGTGATATCTTCCACCTGTAGAACATTGGCAGGTCTGTAACATCAACCTCGAAGTATATCGGACATACAATTCAGCTTGTTCGCAGAAGCATAGTATATGCTGAGCACTAAGTCCACCGGACGACTCCCAAGTTCAGATTCGACAGCTACAGCTGCATGTACCAGCAGTATGCTTATTTCAAACACATCTCTTAAACCGATCCCCCGACCTGATAAGTCGGTATGTGTCCGTGTCCCTGTGTTGACAAGGAGACCGAATTGTAACTGCTAATACAGGAAATATGCAAGCTATAAAACAAGTAATCCTCGCCGAAGAAATGAAAGAAAGCGCGTGCAACAAAAGAAGGGGCCCTCAGATAAGCTCTCAAGTTCTCATTGCGAACACTTTCCCACTTGATCCCTCATCCAACGATGTTGGGGTGGTAGGTTGGCCTGCAAATTTGGCTTTTTGGACACATTGGTCATCACCGGGCAAAGAAATACTCTCATACAAACCTCGAACAAACGCTGTCAACAACTTCAGATTTGCGCAAACATGAATAATAGCGAGTATGAATCTAGATCCTAGTTAGTCAATATTAATTATAAAATCAGAGACAGAACAGCTAAGTCACTATACTTTGATATGATGTAAAAGGAAAGAGACAACGTACCAAGCGCTCCGATTGAAAACTATTTTCCACTCTCAGCGATACTCCGTTTGATGTATACCATATCTGACATAACATCGAAGTATCTCAAGATGGTGCTGATTGTCGTCATTGCAACCTGAACCACCTCTACCATCATCGCGTGAGCCCGTAGTAAAGAGATCAAGCAGGATTGATCAAGGGGTACAGAGTAACACCTGCTAAGATTTCTGTTCATATATTTCACACATTCCAAACCATTCCAAGAGTATCGGACGGCTCAGTAGTGTAAGCTCGATGAGGTTTATCGTCATTGCAGATTGTTTGTATGTTTATGAAAAGTAGGAGGAAGAAAATGGAAATAATTTAAGGACGCGCTTTTAGCACGCGACACTAAAAAATACACGCTAAATTGGCAGTCCAACTTTAATTCAGCCTCATCACTTCAGGCTTAAGGAACCTCACAAACCTGGAAAAGTAAATAAAGAATAAATGGATTCTACAACCTTAAAAGTGAAGAATAAAATACCTAGAAGTAGACCGGATAGAAGGCAAGAAGCAACTGATCATTCACCAACTTACTATGCCGAGTAGATCCATACTTCGGGAAGCATTCCTGCTTTACAAAAAAGTGTTGCTTTCCAAAGCGCGATAGGCCCATCCCACTTCCCCTTTTCCGTTTCCCATCATTTGATTATCGTCTTTACATACGTGTATAATCGCTAA
>JWJB01010310.1:0-19969 GCA_000812895.1 Rutstroemia sydowiana
ATATAAAATTGCCAATCTGATGATTGGGGTGTACAAAGCGGGTTGAACGCTCGAGTAGAACTTTAATCTTCTGGGAGTATTGACCAATGGATATCATCGAATGTCAAGATTTTGATAATTCCAGTAGTAAAATGGGGTATCAGAGAAGAGAGTGTCTCCGCTTGTACAACCTACCATTTCATAAATCTCCCCGGGGTCCGAGCCCTCCCACTTTAGCCCGATTGATGAGCATATTCTCCAGTATCAAAAGTCTGGTACCTCAATTATTGAATAGTGCAGACAAAAATGCCACCTGTGCGTATCGAATGTCATATGAAGGATTAAGTTTCTGGTAAAAAATCTGACATCGGCAAAGTCCCAATCGTCGGAGATTTTATTTGTGTGATAAAGCTCGGAGGAACGAGCTGGAAAGAGAAGGAGCTTGAGTAAGTACGAAAAGAGAAGGAGACTACACGAGAGCGTGCTTTAAAAGACAAATCAAAAGCCTACGATTATAATGAGACATTTTCTCCGCAGTGGGGCAAGTTCTATGTCAATACCGATCGACGTAAGACGCACATGAACATGCATGTCCAGGCCGCCTTGAAGAATATCTCAATATCACAAGCTTTCATTTGCTACATAACTCAAGACCTACTTGGGTATTGGTATGAGAGCTCAAGAATCCGGACTGAATGCATGAACCTTGAGGGATTGGTAACTCTTTTAAAAGCCTATATAGAACTGCATTGAGTACAACGCTTATTGATCTTTCCGGTGAAAGAGGGGTTAACAATTGTTACGGTAGCATCTGGTTTCGCAATTTCCTTATAGAACTATCTCGCAAAATCAAGAGTCCCGCACCCATCTGCTTATAGTACCGTACTTTTACAAACAAATTTGATTGTATGAATCGCATCGCAAATACTGGTAATCTAGGAACGGGGATTTAACAAGAGGTACTCCATGATTGCAGTGCTTTTGAGGTAGGTACTCAATATAAGCCTGTCCCTTCTTGAGTTTAATTGAACAATTTGATATTGGAATATTGGATTACATGCCGTAAATGAATAATTATTGTAACTTATATCTAGGGATTTTATTAGATTCTGGTTATGTTTTAACAATCTCTGAATCTCTACCAACCCCAGCCCAAAACGATCAAACTACCCAAGATACGCGTCACTGCTCAAGAACGCCTTAATGTTTGGTCTATTCTCCATCGCTTGTACAAAAGCTGTAAGTCGTGGGTATTCATTCAATCCTTTACTCCCATCTTGTGTCAAATTCTCATCGTGTAATATTTGATATAGAGGCATATCTGCGTATGTGATATCATTGCCGATGATAAAAGGTCCTCTTTTCGAAAGCTCAGAGCTATTCAAATGGGCCTCAATCGCGTGGAGGTACTTCTTTTGATCGCCTTGCTGGTGTTTTGGGTAACCTTTTCCGTCATCTCCGAAAAATGCCGTGATGAATAGTGTTCGCCCTGTGCAAATCATGTTAGTATTTTGCGACATCACTTTGAAACTTAGTACGCAAACATACAATCTACAACAATATCGCAAATAGCATCGGCCCAGTATTTTTCTCCCTCAGTCTTTGAATCGTAAGCATGTAACAATCTTCCCCAGTGCTTGAGGATTGCATAGCTTTGCGTCAATATCTTTCCGTCGGGCATTTCGACGATAGGAAGATTACGTGTAGGATTTAATTCCGCAATCTTGCCACTTTGTTTGTACTCTGGCCATTCTTTGAATGTATATCGAATATCTTTGAATGTGGCTCCAGAATCAATGAGGAGAAGACGAATGGCTTGCCCTCTACCTCGAGACTTGAAATCCAAATAATGTATAGTAGGAACACCTCCAATGGCTTTGTTGGCTGCACTTTCCGTGCCGTATGAGGAAGTAGTAGGCATATTCAATTATTGGAATGAAACAATAGGAACAGGAATTCAGAAAGGTAACTTACTTGCCTGCGCAGGCCACGAGGCATTTCTATATACAACCAAAATCCACTAAGTTCTTGGTGTAAACTCACGATAATAGTCTTGTGAAGCAGAAAGGCGTACGGACAAGTGGAGTCGATTGTTGAAGGAAAGGCGTCCCCCAACATTAGTACCCCGCACAAAAAGTACTTCTTCAGTCAATCAAAGCATCATTGAATTGATTCAGCATACTTGTACTGATCCTGACATCATCATACTTCATTGGTCTATGAATAAAAGATCTGAAATCCCACTACGAAATATGATCTTTTGATCTCAAAATCGAGCTTGGTGGGAGTTATTGTAGTAAGAAAATCGTGTTGTCGTGGTCGTGTTTGTGGTTTGGTTAGGTTAGGTTAGGGAGCGGAAGCGGGAGCTTCATTCTGAGAATACAATTATCGGCATTTGGAAAGCTCAAGAGTCCGACATAGAACTAGAACTATTCTGAACTGCCACTTAATCTCCCGCTGCGATAATAAAAGCTGCGTATCAGAAATCATCTTGTACTGTACCTCCCCTCCCGTACCTACAGTATGGCATGATTGAACACATCACCCTCATCTTCCGTCATCACTGTGAGCAGTTTATAAACCGATAGCTTTCCCTACCCGATTCCTAGTCATAAGTTAAAGTATCATCCCAACTTCCGTCGCTAACATATACTTCAAAGCCAACTCAGGAATTCAAAGGCAATTCTCAGGCAATGCCGTCATTTTGAGCAATTGATTCGTGGTTCGTAGTTCTATGAAGTATCTCAAGATCCCAACCTTCTACGGATAGGGTCTCCTGGCATGTATGCTGTGGAGGTTTGTGGAGCATCGGATACTCCACTCTACCAATCATAGCATCTTAACACCAAGTGGGTCATAGTCAACCACCAATCATAGCTAGTGAATAGCCGATAAGCCCTATTTATGGTATATAAACTGAAATAAGAAGAATTTTCTCCAAGCAAATCAAGCATATCAAGCAGATGAGCTCGGCTGGCGCAATGGTAGCGCGCAAGACTTCTATTATTCGTCTATTAGGGATCTAACAGGCAGTAAGGGTTATCTTGAGGTTGAGGGTTCGAGCCCCTCGTCGAGTGCAATTGGGATTTAATTTGATTTTTATTCTTTTTATCACTTTTTTTGGTGTTGTGGGGGACCCCACCTCTAAGGGTGGCGACAGTGAGGTAGCGACGACTAGGTTGTAGTCCCAACTCCACATCACCTTCCTAGTACTAGGTAGTATACTACAGTCCATGTCAACCTATGCAGCTCAGGATTAAAGATTTTTCATTGCCTATTTGTTTTTAATTTGGTACGATGTTAATAAACTTTGTCCCTTTTTCATTACGCATTGTGAATTGTATTTAATCATGAGTTATACGAAATAACAAATTCATATATTCTGTAATTTTACTTTAATTATTGATTTAATTCTCAATTTGACTATTGGTGGTTGAACATTGATTGTTGCCGAGGCAAGCAAACTGTTGAAATTTTCGACGGCAGGATTGAATGACATAACAATTCAATTAGGAACATCGTCTTCTTCGCTTTCATTGAACCCCATCTTGTAGTATATATATATCTTTCAGCCATATCTACTGCCCCCTAAATATTCGATATATACTCACACCTATCTTCACCTTCCATTCTTCATCTGATCCCAGCGCCTGGGCGCTCCCTGAAACTTCTCTTTTTTCTTGTTTCCAGTTCTTCTTCACAGATCTCGACCTCACATAACATCTATCACAACCCATTCCTCCTCAACACTCTTATCTCGCCCTTTCTCTAATTTTTTTCCTCAGTCCTCATCCACTCCTTCATTTCATACATGTCCAAACTCCAACTCTCTTCCGAATCCTTCTAATTCACTGAATATCTATTCCGGGTGATTTCTCCTTTCTCTACCCTACCAAAATGAATCAAAACGTACTCCGCATTGGCTTTCAAACATGAAAAATGGCACACATTCTCATTCTTTCTTGGAAACAAAATTCCTGGGCCACCGGCAATGCTCTCAATAACTTCGTATGAATGCAATGGGGTTATATCTATGTGAATGCTCAATTGAAATTAGCCAACTTCCCCACAGATCCTTTTGGGATAGTCGGCCAAATACATCTGACAACGCCTCTCCACCATGATATCCGTCGCATCGTATCCCCGTCCCCGTGTACAGTGCCACGCAGCATCCATTTCTTACGACCAATTACTCCTCATACAATCCGAAAAATTCGTAGAACCTAGTAGTGTTTAGTTATTCGTCATCAACCACTCATATCTCAACTGCTCTCCAGCCGTTTTAATATCACTGTGACTGGTGCGACCAACAGTTGGTTGATCGTAGGTTATTTATCCAATCCGTCGCCCTGATTTTCGTGGGCCGTATTGCATGTTCCGGATATTTCGTCTTCAGCAACATCTCAACCAATAATTCACTTATTTGACTATATTCACCTGATTGGTTTCCCTTCTTTGTGTTTTGTTGCATATCTTAATTGGCGGGTGACTGGCGGGTGACTGGCGGGTGACTGACGGGTGACTGACGGACAACTGAGTAACTAACAGGCACTGACAGGTACTGACGGATAGCTGACGGGGTACTGACTGGTGACTGACAAGTCACTGATAAGTTACTGACTGATGAATAACATATGGGTGGTCAGGTGTCTTACTACAACTTCTGTCTAAAAACCTGAGACTGTATAGATCAAATTCATAAGCAAATTCACCACCGTTCACCATGTCGCTATGAGCCAGCATAAACGCACGCTAGCGGCAGAGAATGTATGCGCTTCCTTGGTGCATGATTACAAACACGTTGTCATCCTACTCATCTCAGCCATGCCACAAAGGGAGGCGTTCCGGCACATAGAAGAGGTCCCCGTAGGATTCACAACGCCGTTTACAGCCGCAGTGACCAACCAATGGTTGATTTTGAATCTTTGACTGTTCCATCTGCAACTACCTGCAACTGATTCTGAATCAGGCCTGATCGGCTAGCAAAGCTTCAAGCAGAACCTCGCGGAATCAAAGTTCAAATCAGCGGGTACGCACTTGCTTGTATTGCTAGATCGGATAGCGAAAAGTCCCTTAAATGCCAAGTCAAGGAGTTCCGGATCTCGAGGAAAGCCACCGGGCGATTCTACGGTTGATCCAGAGAGAAATACAAACTGAAGGTGAAACAGCTGGAGATGCAAGAGGAATGCAGTCGAGTGGACCCCTGGGAAGTCATGGGTTACATAAGAAACCATATACCTGGCGTGGAGGGATGTTAGTTAACGCAGATACTAGTACAACGCAGAGTCTCGCATCCGTACTTCCGTTCTTTAGACTTGTCACATCCCCATCAAACAAGGGCAAAACAAACTGAATCGGATGGTTCCGGTCAGTGATTCAAAAGATAACGGGAACTATCACCATAATCTTACTTCTCTATTGTCCAATCATGCCAATCAGAAAGTCAACGGCCCCGAGACTGCATTCTTTGAGTATCACCGGACATCATAGGACAGCAAGATGATTCCGACCGGCTCAGGGAGAAGCCGAAGCTTGGGCTTGTTTCTTTTAATAGGTATTGGCAATACCGTATGGTTATTGAATGTAGTAAACATACAGATTTATAGTACGTGTGCATTCTTAAATGACGGCAAAACTTCAAGCAATTAATCTATACGTCGAGGATTTGATTCATTGAATGGAAATTGAACGACGGACTTCATAATTTCATCTTCTTACGTCAGTTTCAATATCGAATTTCTGACGAAGTCCCTAACTAACAAAGAGCAGAATTATGCGCACCGGAAAAGAGAAGCTGCAGTAATTTTAATGATAACATGGCGTGCTTCTCGAATGCGAAGAAGATTGTCCAGTATGCAACTATACTTTACTAAATTTCCTGATTCGAAGGGCACAATTTTATCAGATTAGTACCTAAGACTTCTTCAATGATTTAGAGACCATGAAGTGGATAATGGGCTAATTGCAGAATTTTAGATGAAATTACATCATAACAATTTGGAAAAAGGAAAGTTGTGAGACTAGCGATGATGTCGAAAGAGGGGTCAGGAGCTGGGGTCAAGAAGCAAGAGCACAACGATGACTCGATGAGGCGGGGTATGATGAGGATGAATAGATAACAAAGTTACTGAGAGAAGACGCAAGGGAGAATCCGAAGAGTATGATAGTATTGAGTCAGACTATGAAAGTGTCAATTGGGTAGTTAAGGAAGAAAGGTATGATAAGAGTGAGTTGGACTACAGAAGGGTTAAAGAAAATGATTCGCTAGGAATAATCCAATGATAATAATTTGGCAATGGTAACATCAAGAAACTGGTTACTACTGACGACAGAAGATGAGGAGGACGATGAGCACAAATTTTGTAATATCGCTCGTAAAATTACATTGCATTGTTTGGAATAGATCACCATATATGAATAGAATACCCATCGACCTCACTGCCCCATGAGGATTCTATTGTTCGGCAATTGGTTTACTACAAACCTGGAGCAAACGGTTAATAATACCTCGGAGTTAGACACCATGTGGCATGCGCAGATAGAATACTCATCTAACTCCCTGCTCCACGTGGTCTAACTCTATGATTCGGCACTTGATTTGCTACTGCAATAGAGCTCTGGCGTAAACGGTGCTCCATCCTTAATAAAACCTCGGATCCTCCATCCTTAATAATACCTCGGAGTTGGAAGCCACAGGGGGGCATTTCAAATAATACGGCAACAAAAGCATTCTCACTACCACGCCACACTGTGCAAGTCCAATTTCACAATTCGATTAAAATAACTGTATAAAGTACGGCAATTTCCGTTTCAATTATAATATACCTGGCACATTGGAATTTATCCGGTGCACATACTCCAGATAGGGCATGTGGATGTATACGAGCTGAAGAGTTCATAGACAAACAAGGGTTAACAATCTACCTACCCCGCCGTCTCAGAAGCTTAAGCGAAGTTAGACTCTGCTACTGCTTACATTTTGCCTAACGCAGTAAAAGTTATGAATTTCCATGCACTGTCAACGGTGATGTTTAAGATCGCCTTACATAACGCACGTAATTTCAGTACCCGAATCTTGGATATCCGAAGAACAACTTCTCTCAACCAGACTTTGGGTATCCCGCTTGGACATTCGGCCTCCCAGCTACAGTAGTAAAGGGTCTAAAGCTCGGGTAGCTAGGGACGAGCGATTCCGATTGGCTTACCTGCCTTGGTGGCTACAGCTTAACCATTGTTGAATGTCTATGGTAACTTTACTTGCACATGTACCTCGCACAGTAATAAGTGCTAACATTAACATATATCAGATATATATTAGAGGAGTCTTTACTCATTTGTCATAAACCAAATGCTTTACTTCTTATAAATCTACAGAAGAATACGCGTATATATTTGGGAAGATCTTGGCCGTTGAACCCAACGTTTATTTCGACAATTATGTCGTGCGCCCGACTGCTACTCTTATCAGCGCCACATAAGATCAGGGGGATGGTCCCATAATTTCACTGCATATCCGCGTTTGTCGCAGATAAACCACATCATTACGATACGAGCAACTGCATTTGGGGGGCTCGCATTTTGTTTTCGCATGTGCCGTATCGGACTTTGTTCCCGAATACGTATATTGTTGCCCGTTGCTATAGTTGGAGGTTCTCATATCGCGATCTCACAATTTATGAGTGGTGATGAGTGCTCGATCTCTGCAATACCAACCCGGGTTCTGGAAATCGAGAAAATATCGGCGATTTTAAGCGGTGCAGGACAGGGTGTAGATGATTTCAACTGGGGTTAGGCCACGCCATGTACTTAAACGTTTCTAGCAAAGAGTGCAGACACGAGGCACGGAATTTATGAAAAGAAAAGAAAATTGTATGTGGGCGGTCTTAGAGTAATCTTTCATTATCCTTCAACGGTTTCTTATTTTTTTACCGACTTACCATCGCGCAAGAAAAATAAGCCATGTTCCACCATTCGCTGCAAGGTGCCAACTCCACCAGTGGTTTCCGTCCACTTGATCAGCGTGCAGGAGTTTTGGCGTACGATAATTCCGACATGGAATCCATGACGATGGTGACCTGATTGGATCATCAGGGTCACTCAGCCAATTTACCTCCGCGCACTGGCTTAGGCACACACCTTACTTGTTCGCCCCGCTTCGGTTCGAACCCGCGATGACACTCAATCAGTGCAATATTTATTCCGTAAACATATATTGCATATCATATATAAGCATTTGGGAATGCCAGATAGGTGTTTGGAAAGGTAGTACTGCGGAATAGTCGTCCTACCCCAACGTTATACCCCCACGAAACTTGTAAGTAAAGTCGTCGGTGCTGTTCATACAGTACACAATCCTACCATGTCTGTGAGGCTGATCATGCATCTAGAACAGCCATGTCAAGCTTAATGAACGTAATCTCACCTATCGAGGTGGTTGCGGTGAAGATGAGAGCACCATGCTACCCCACGCAACTTTACCGAGGAAAGCGGGACATTCACCAGCTTCTAGACGAGCTATTCACAACCAAGGATTTTCTTTCCTGGCATGGAGCCATGCTCAAATGGGTTAGAGAATACAGATCCAGGTATAATCCTTCTTCAATCTGGCCAAAGAGATTGTATCATCTATGTCAAAAAGTGGCCTCATATCTCACCGAGGCTCTCTCCGCTGTAGAACTATTAAAGCGATGGGCCGCAGGAATACAAACTCTGGATTCCGAAAGTCCATGTAGCGTGTTATTTTCCGCTCTCGAACATGTCAAGGCAGCGCTGGAGGAATTCTTCATCATCAGTCTTCATCAAGATGAGTTTTACAAGCAGCATGATAATCTCCGGGCCTGTTTTATCAAGTATCTCGAGAAGTGTCTTCGGTTTGCCATACTACTCATGAAGATCGAGTCGAAACCAACCCAAGGTGACTGGTTCGATGAGTGGAAAGAAGATCTCAATGAGCTACAGGATACGAGAGGATACTTTAGATTTGATCTCAGGGAGGATTTGAAGGACAGACTGAATGCCGATACACCTACACTGGCCGCTATCATCCCTCCTCGAGGCGAGAGATATCCACCTACTTTCAAGCCGCTGCTTCCTAGAGATGGACCCATATTTATCACTGCAAAGAGTTTTTATGGTCCCAGGGTACAAAGATGGCAACCTACCAGATTGTATAGATGCAATCCCAGAGAGGTCCCGCCAGATTAACGCGTCGAATGGTAAGTCTCAAATGGATTTCATTCTTGTAACATCTGCTCTTAGCTAACTACTTGTCTCTGTAACAGTGGATATGCCGTACGAGAGAAAACCGATGTACATCCCATCCAAATCTTTCTATATTGGTGGCAAATTCGATCATACTGCTTAACAAACGTTTTATTTGACGTTGGAGTTCGGGTTGGGTTTGAAATTGAAGTTGGAGTTGACTATTACACCTGGGCGGGCGCATATATCACTGAGCTATAAGTACCAGGAAACACGTTTCATCTTTTTTCTAGATAGTCCCGTGGTTTCACGAAGGGATAGGGCTGGCGGGGCATTTGTTTGGGCGATGATTATCAGGCGTATCAATCCATGAGATACCCTTGAGAGCTTTAAAGCTCACAAAATAACAATTCAGTCATTTTTTTTCTCATAAAATTTTCACTACTTAATTTGTGTCACCAAACATGTTGGTCCCCAGGTCATGGATTGTTTGAATGAAGAGGATCTTAGAATCGGCCCTTTTTTGTTGGCCTTTCTATAAAACATTCCTCCTTCCATTATAACATTTCTTGTGACATTTTTCTGATAATTCTTGAACTCTCACCGTCGCTGGTGAAAGAAGAAGTTAATACTAAGCATGATGGTTTATCAAGCCACAGTCTCGTTAGGATTACATGTATTAACTAATGTTTATTCTAGGTTTTACATATACACGTTATTTATAATCTATCCCATCGATGGGGATCCCCCAGATTCGAGATATAAAGACAGATCCTCCCCTTCCGAATTCACATACCCAGCCGTCTTCAGGGTCTGATGGGACCAGTAGTATGGCAGTTCATCTGGGACAACCGCTTCTTCAGCTTTGTCGTCATTCACAAACTCTACCCCAAGTTCCATAATTTCCTTCTGCTTTACAGGATTGTATTTTGGTTCTAGAATCTCCTTACACTCAGCAAGATCTGCTTCGCTCCAAGTACAACAAGTATGACCGACAGTGCCATTGCCTGCTAGTATGCAAGGTCCAAATTTATCTGGCAGCGCTTTTTGTGAAGAGACGCAATGCTCATGAGTTTCATTGTCACTGTGGCATTTCGCGGGTTCCGGATGGAAATGCTTGCGGGTCGATCGGCTTGCATAACTGCAATTTTCGTCTCCCATACTGCACTTTTCCGCTCTCCAAGCTCGACCAGCACTGCGCTTGTGGTAATACTCCTCAATAATATCGGCATCTCCCGAAAGTATGGCAGCGGCATGAGCGTACTCGTCCTCCCCGCCTCGCAGCTTTGTGTCTCGGCGCAATTGAGTCGGCCGAATAGCGCGAATAAGATCATCTCCCTTCTCGGACAGCGTACAAGAGCGAGACCTCTGATCGCTACTGCAAGAGCTGAGGTCGTCCGGGTCAATCCACAAAGAGTCAACATCTTCCTCTGTTGACGCGCGCCGGTACTTTCGCCGATCGGTAGATAATGGGACTCGATTTGGTAGAGATTCTTCTTCATGTGGCAGGGGGGAATCGGAGCAACAATCCTGTCCAGTCTTTTTTTCTAATAGCTGCTGGAAAAGAGACTGCGCATCCGCCGGTACTATCCATCGCTTTTCTGCGGTATTCTTTTTTGCAGGAGGTATTTCAACATGAATCGATTTTTGTGACCCATTTAAAGATTGGCTTACAGCCCATGACAAGTCCTTGGAGACTCCACCAGAAACAAGAGTTCGTCTTCCACCACCAAATGTCCATAATTGTCCATTAGGGCCATGCATATTCGGAAACCAGCACACGTAGGAGATTGGAATCATTCCTGTGGTATAAGTCTCGAGATTGATTACGTCAACTTCGCTTTCATATTTGCTGTAGTCTAGACCGAGAAAAATCCAAAAGCGATGACCACGCTTGTATTGGAAGCTTTGCTCCGAGTCGCTATCGCGCAAAGCAACACCATGGGCATAACCGTTGTGGACCGATTTATCAACCATCGCCTTCTCATAAGCCTTGCTGCTGTCCTTTTCTATATCATTTTTTCCCAGGAAACAAACAGAATTCACTTCATAGCCGTTGACGCGTCTTACTGGAATGCGGGATGCGTTTGTGATATCGAGCATAGGTGACTGGACCACAACTCTGGCACTCTTCTGAGCCCACTTCGAAGGCCTCGACACCAGAACATATGTGCGTACAGGAATTCTGCAATCCATAATAACTACCCTACAACCGAAATAACGTTGCCCTCAAATATGGCTTGAACAATAACAACGACAATCAGAAGGTGTACTTCTTAGTCTGAACATTGTAGAATCTTTAATTATTGTTGTACAGTATCCAGGTTGAATCTAAAACAAGAGGGTGTGTAGATTGGAAGTCTGCAGGGGATGGTAGATGCAAACGGTAGAAAAGATTGGCAAAATAGCGTGCCGCAGGATCCTGACCTGCCCAACTCTGTAGTGCTTACGGACCTAATATTCCATAAGAGATTTGGCAAATACAGAATACACCGCTAAACGCGTGCATAAAAGAAATATGTATGTTATGTCAAGTTTTAATGCCCATCGAGCCCAAAAAAAGCAAAATAAACCTCACCAAGCTCTTTTCATTTGAGACTTAATGCGAGTTCAGTCATACAAATAGTCTGCCATAAACCGGACCAATTGTTGCAAATAGATTTAAGCCCCCCAGAACGCACAATGCACGATTTGGCACGTTTGGCCACGAAGAGGACCGTGTGTACAAGTAGTGGCCTATTCAAAATGGGTGAGAGCAAGGGTCAATTTATCTAATGACTTTAGTGACTAGTCTCTCAATCCCAGCCATTGGTGTGTATCCACACTCTTGCTCACTCTTTTAATTTGAGATTATTCGCCGAATTTGCGGCACTCCGTAGATCATCGGCTCGGGTGTGCTATGCTATGACTTTTCTTCCACATCCCGACTATGCACTTCTTTCTCACCGTACACTTCTTTTTCTTTCTCAGCCTTGCCTTTGACATCCATCCTAGAAAGCACAGTCACAACCCATTCTTCCATTTCCTTCTCTGCTTCCGCGTCCTTATCTCCACCTTCCAAGCCCATGTTTTTTCGAACCTTGCTTCTAAAGTCATCGATAGTTGAGATATCAAAGGCCCAAAGCAGACCCCCAGTAGCCATCATTGAAATACTTGCTACATTTATTGTTGCTATGCTGAGTGCTTCGAGTGCTTCGAAGGTTCCGTCAACTTCCTTAACTCGGTTGCTAGGCTGGTAGAACTTTGGAACTGTCGTGACATATTTTCTAACGAGAGCTCTTCGAGTTCTGACTGCCGATAATGCGAAGAAGCCTACACCTGCTGCATAAAGTCCGAATTGACGCCGCGACCGTTGTGAGAAGAAGGAGGAGGATTGCGGCGGGACATTGTTGGTTGTAGTTTGTGGAGGATCAGAGTTTGCCATGCCTGCGGATGTTTGTAGAAATGCCATCGAGCAGCATGCAATCGAAAATCTGTATCTCCAACCGTCGAAAATTGTAATCAGAGGTTTGTCAAATTCGAAGAAGGCAAATTACTTCAATTGCTTCAGTTTGGTTGGATTGACGTTTGTGAAGTAAAAGTTGCTTGCTTGCTTGCTTGCTTGCTTGCTTGCTATTTTATTGAAAATAAATATTTTGTTGCATAAAAAACAAGCTTAGCGTATAAAGCTAAATGCGGGGTCTAGGTACCTGTACCTTTCCCCATTTTAGTGATGGATAGCTACTGAAATACCCCGTAAGGATTGTTCAATTAAGTTAAGGTACCCATACCATATTTAATTTTGTAAATATAGTAGTTGGGTACATATATTTCCTATTAAATTAAATAAACAATGGTAGCATTATTTACTAGGTATTAGATATTTCCAAATGTTGTTTATATATTTTTGCGGCGGTGTACCATAACTTATTAGTTGTGTAGTAAAAGCTTCTCTCAGATTTGTAGTAGGTATTCCGTACGCCCTCCATATAATACAGTACAGTGTTACAAAGTCGGTATTAATTCCATCAACGCCATTGCATTACCATCATTACTATTGCAAGTTGAGCCCTTTACCACGACACTTCTCATTCTCAAATCGATATGCCATTTGCTGTTCCGGTTGTTGCTGCTGTGTACTTTGCTGCTTGATTTTCCCTCGCATTGGCCTTTAATACTGCAACCTCTTGTCGTAGTTTCGTCACCTCTGAAAGCATTTCCATATCCAAAATAATCTTCACCTCCGGACAATATTCCAGAATATGTTTCCTTCGCTTCTCATTCTCCCAAATTTCTGCTACCATGTATTTCCCGCTCCCCCTTAAATGATATCCGAAAGGTTTGTCCGTCCATTGGCTCTCAACACTAAATTGTCTTGCGATTTCTGGCTCTGGCATATTCGCTGAATCCGATATTACTAAGCGATCACAAAACCAACGATCTTCCAAGTGCGAACCGGGTTGTCGGGTCTCCTTCTCGAGGACTTTAATGATTTGGGGTACATGTCGAAGACTCAACCCTCCGTTGCCCCCCTTTCCATCCAAGCTCCATGGCGCTCCAACCCATGTATATTCCGCAGAGATCCAATCCTCTACATTGTATGCGGAAGATGCGCATACGATAGAATCACTCTGAAAGACAAGAATCCATTCTGCCGGAGCAAGGAAGTCCTTGTAAAAAGAGATATCGGTAAGGGTCATGCTTATTGACTCTTGAGATGTGATCGAATATCTTGCAGGTAGTTCAGTGACTACCAGCTTCCCAGTCTTAATGTGAGATGAAAGAGTGGATTTTGTGATCAAGGCATTCGCCTCAGGAGATCCCACAAATCGAAAAACCCATGGATCAGGAAGAACTGAGATGAAGTGAGAGAGAAGTGCCGGAAGATGTGGTATTGGTCGCGTCTCCAGTAATAATGCAACTCTAGTAGGGTCCAAGGAGGTGATCGGCGACTCTGTGGGCTTTTCTGTTACCGGCTTGGGTTTTGCCTCCGCACTGTTTTGAGCTGCTATCTCTTTTCCGGATGCTGACCCATTGGCTTCTGCAGTATTTCCTTTGCTTGTTTGCGCAATCGCTGTTGCTGGAAGCTTAGAGGGTAGAGGTTTAACACCACCTGGAAGTTCGAGTTGTCCATCGGCTCCTGCATTGTTTCCTTTGTCGGATTGTGCAATCTGTGTCGCGGGGATCTTGGTCGGCAGAGGTACGACGCCGACTTTTTCGACAGAGCTAGTTATCGAATGTCTTACATTGCGAAATGATACTCCTAGCCAAATTAAACATCTGTTGTGTATGTTAGATCGACCATGGGTAACAGCGCAAACGCCAAAAGACTACCATTTTCCCAAAAGACTTGGGCTCTGAGGAAGGAGAAGAGTAGAGAATCCATGGTACTATGAGACATAACGTCAACCTACAATATACTGACGGCGAGCACCATGCCCTTATTCCATCGTGTTTGCATCATCCTGCCAGAAATTGGGTATTATTTGTATACAGAAATTATAACAAAAATTAATGAAGAACACAAGGAAGGCGGCATTAGAGCAGAATGAAAGGATTTATATAAAGTGCCTAGGCCAAAAACATTAAAAAGGGATTACGGAATTAATACGGAAATTTGAAACCAGAGAAAATGATATGTGTAACTTTGCTTCGTCGCTGCTAGGCCATATATGCAGCCAGAAATCCCAATGTTTCATGGTGGCGGCGAAAGAATGTGGTTCTAAGTGCTAGGAAATCTATATGGAAATTCAAAAGTTGATACATCAAGTGGATGGTCTCTCCATATCAGCCTCCTGAACTCCTGAAAGACAAAACTCATTATTGGCTTGGCTAGAATCCTTAAGGGATATGTGCCGTTCTTCTTCAAAATAGATCTGCAATACTCCATATCTATCAAACACAACCCACCCACCAGAATTATGGGACCAAAAAAACAACAGCGCAAAATGGGGTAAATAAGATTGAGTTGATGTTTGTACTTCGGATATCTATCACGATGAAAAATGAATCTTCATAATTACCAAAAACGGTATATAATTGAACCAAAGTGAGAGCATTACCTTGATAGAATACTTTTTGAACTTATATTACTGTACTTATAATTGAAGTTCCATTATTAGATACCTAGGTAGGCAGGTAATGGAAATCTTATATTAATAGCAAGCCAAATTTTATACCCTTAATCAGAGCTAAGCTTTATCACCCCTGAAACTAAAATATGATCGGCTCGGCAATAACCACAAAAAATAAGACAAACCCAGTTCAGGTGTAAAAACAAACTTGAGCAACAAACAAAAAACCTCCTCAATTTTCAATGTTTCTCCTCATTCAATTCCTTTATATGCCTTAATATACCATATAATAATCTGGCAATTCAGCCAGAACTTAATCCGCCATGTCCGCGGAACTTCCGCAGTCGTCCGAATTCCCCAATCTCTCCACATCCGAAAACCCCACCAACCCCTCCTCTCCAGTCGCAACGAACCCATTGTTGCGCACGCGAACGAATACTGCAGAAATTGATAGCACCATTATACATCCGGGGAGCGTTAAGATCAATGTTACGGGTGCATTCATTGTCGATCAGGATTCTATGTCACCGAAGGAGAAGGAATTGAATATCAATGCGAATGCGAACAATTATGACAAAGATATTCGATTGCCGAACCATACCGCGGTTGTCAGTCATATTGCTGTAGATGTATGTCTTCAATTGTCTTTACCTCTTTCATCTTCCGGTGCTATGCGATGCGATTATTATTATAACTAACCTATAGAATTCAGATTGGAGGATCCTTAGCCAAACTCGTATACTTTTCAAGGGAACCACATTCACGCGAACCGGGCGGGCGACTCAATTTCATGAACTTCGAGACCGATCGCATAGATGACTGTGTAGAGTTTATGAAACAGCTGCAACTCAAACAACAAAAGCTCAATGGATCAAGACCTGGGGATTTGTGTGTGATGGCCACGGGCGGTGGTGCTTATAAGTACTATGACAAGATTAAAGAGGCATTGGGCGTTGATGTTATCCGGGAAGATGAAATGGAATGCTTGATCATTGGTACTTTTTACTCCCCACACTCTTTTCCTCACGATTGCACAATATATAGCAAGAAGCTAACCTTACCAATGAAAACTACAGGCCTCGATTTCTTCATCACCGAAATCCCACGCGAAGTATTCACATATAGCGAAACCGATCCTATGCAATTCACCCCTCCCCGCTCCGACATCTATCCCTACCTCCTCGTAAATATCGGTTCCGGGGTATCCATGATAAAAGTCTCCGGACCGCGAGCCTACCAGCGCGTAGGCGGAACATCTCTAGGCGGCGGCACACTCTGGGGACTTCTCTCACTTCTAACCGGCGCCCGCACCTTCGACGACATGCTTGGTATGGCGGAGCGGGGCGACAATGCCAAAGTCGACATGTTGGTGGGAGACATCTACGGCACCGATTACGGAAAAATCGGCCTCAAAAGCAGCACGATCGCGTCCTCATTCGGAAAAGTATTCCGCATGAAACGACAAGCCGAACGAGCCGCGGAAGATTGCGGGAATCCTTCTTCAGATGACGAGGGTTCTTCATTTTCACACGAGGATATATCCCGGTCGTTACTATATGCGATATCGAATAATATTGGACAAATAGCGTATTTACAGAGTGAGAAACATTCACTGAGTACGATATATTTTGGGGGGAGTTTTATAAGGGGTCACCGACAAACGATTAATACGTTGAGTTATGCGATACGTTTTTGGAGTGGGGGAGAGAAGAAGGCGTATTTTTTGAGGCATGAAGGGTATTTAGGGAGTGTGGGGGCTTTTTTGAAGAGGAAACCCGAAGGGTGGGGAAGGAGAATGAGTTTGGAGGATGGGGGAGAGGGGTTTAGAGGTAAGGTTATGGGGGAGTTGAGGGAGGGGAAATGATTATGATACAATGATGGAAGATGAGTGCTTGATGCTCGTGGTATGCTAGTGGTGATGGTGTTTGTAGATAGAGATAGAAAGGGGTAATCGGGATCGGATCATAACCAGTTTCTTGTTCTTATCCTTGTTTCTTACTTCTTGGGTGCAAGGCAAGATAGAAAGTGGAGTGGTGCATTTGGTGGTTTGGGGGGGGTTTTTGAAAGAAAGAAAGAAAGAAAGAAATACAGGAGAAAAAAGTAAAAAATCTTAGTTATACAGTCTTTGATTCTTGGGGAAATTCAATAAATATATGAATAAGTTAATGGTTATGATATGCAAACATATAATATATAGATGAATATCTTTGTTTTGCGGGGAGAAGGGGGAAAATGAGGGAAATGATGGATGGAATTTCTATTTTGTTATGTTATATTCTATCATGGAATTTTAAGATATGATATGATACGATATAACATGATATACTCCTCGATCAGATCTCCAAGCAGCAGCAGCAGCTTAGTATACAGCAAGTTAATTCAACCAAGTTAAAATCTTACTTAATACTATTCTCATTTGCTCCTCATAATGCTTCTATATTTCATCTTCTGATTTACTACCCTGCTACACACCAGTGGGTTTTACAATGAGCTTAAAGTGCTGTGAAGATGATTGATTTGTTTGGGAGGGGCTTAGGCTTGGGGAGATGAGAGATGATATGGGGAATGGGGAGTTTGAGAGTAGGATACTGTGGGGTAGGTGTGTGAGCTTTTGGGAGAAAGTCTAGGCTGTGATAGGTTGGTTCGTATGTGAGGTGGAGGGAGTGCGGAGTGCGGAGTAAGTGGTTGACTGGTTGTTGGGTATGGAGGTATTGGGGTTTTGGGGCAGGTGTGAGGAGTGTTGAATTTTTATGATGAAGGATGCGGATGAAGGTGTAGGGAGGGGAGGGGATAGGAGGGAAGTTTGAAGCAAAGAAGATAGCATATCAAATGCAAAGGCACGCAACCTTCCTGCTCCCATCATCCAAAATGCAAAAGAGTTCAAATCGGTCCCCAAGAATCACCAGAATCATCGATAAATCAAACTCGGATATGGACCAATTTTTCAGAATGTCATTCCATTCAGCTAGATGGTAAAGTCCATTATCGTCGCTGTTCCTAGTCGTTAGTAGAGATGATCATTGCACCATCACACGGAGATTTTGTTGAGGTTTGGGGAAGGTATTTGGAAATATATTGTATGGTGGTGGTATGGGGATGTTTGGGATGGTGGTTTACTGATTTGGTGGGGACTTTATTGGTTGGTTGGTTGGTTGGTAGTTAGTTGCTGTAGTGAGAGATGGGTCTACGGAGTATGTAGTTCAGTAGTAATCGGTTGGATGGAAAGTGTTGGTTGTTGTTGGTATTGAAATCCCAAGAAAGTACATGATAATGTAAATACCTCGGACATATTTACTTGTGGCAAATGCATGTTCAAATCTTGCATAGATCATAGAATAGACCGTTTACACTAATGGAGGCGAGAGTTTTATGCTTTGATGATCTCTATGCACGGAGATGGAGAAGGTAGGAACTAAGGAAAGGAGTAGAAGAGAATATATACCTAGCATGGCTGAGAAGCTGCATACTGACAACTGTACCTGCATATATCCAAAGTCATCGGATGAGGCGAACCGATTTTGAATCTTTGAAAGCGGTATCGCATCCCCGTGAAGTTGTTTGGTTCTATAACTTTCTTGCGTGCTAAAGTGGAAAGAAGGGGGGACTATAACATCCGAGTTGGATACTTGGTTACTTGATCCTCGCTCCTCCTTGAACCTCTGGCCAATGATCACCGTCTTGATAAAGTACTAGGTAAGAAATAGGTAGTACCGAGACAACACCATGTAAGTTATCAAGGACTACCTAGATAACTACCCAGCATCAGACGTGCAACAAAAGGAAGAATCTCAAGCTTCATTGGAGGCACGGTACTCGTATTGTTAGCTCTTTGACTATGATTAGATGACATAAATAGTAAACCCCTACCTCGTTCCAGAAGCGATTTAGAGATCGTATGAACAAACTATTATTCATTGGTAACGAAAGGTAGTAAGATTATGGAGTAGGATAGGTGAATTGACTTTGGGGAAGATGTCAGCAATGGAATGGAACAAGTACTCCACATTTGTACAACACAGTACACCCGTACTTTGAACACCAAAGCATATTTGTACAACCGGCAATTTTACCTACCGTGTAGGTACTCCGTATGTACGGGACAATATACTCATACAATTCCACATCATACCACATCATAAAAAGACACAGTGGCTAAATAGTAAAGCAAAGCAAAGTAAAGCACTTGAAGCTCGCGCCACACGAACAGATCAGACCAGATCAAAGCAAAGAGATACAGATGAGACAAGGGGGTCAAGAAAAAGCTTGGATATATCCATCATACAAGTAATAATAAGTACAACGATGAAGCTATACTCGGTAAGTTAGGTATTGTATTTACTCCATATTGTGATATCATATCAAATTCAATCGAATCATATCAGGTCATGGATCGGGTACCTGAAGAAAGTGTCTTAGTGTAAAAGTAGAAAAAACCCCCTTGGAATTTGAACCCTTGAATACTTGATACATACGAGTATGTACTCTCAGGTAGGTACTTTGTCTGTGCAGCTATCCGCATTATTTCATATGTAACAGCAGTCACGCAGTGTGTGTGGCAACGACTTCATTTCCTACTGTAAGTAAGTTTTGTGTAAAAAAGTCAATTGAACTTCTTATGTTGAACATCAGTAAAGTAGTAAAGTAGTAAAGTTGACATAAAAGTGTATATTGAAGTTAAGTATTTCGTGGCACCAAATTGAAAAAGTTCCATACAGTAGAGTAGAGTAGAGTAGAGT
>JWJB01010311.1:0-20927 GCA_000812895.1 Rutstroemia sydowiana
GGAAGGTAGAAGCGATATCCCAAATGTCAATTCGAAGTTCTCGAGGTAGTTCTGGGAATTTGGTGAATTCATCGAGTGGTGCTTCTTCCCCGATTTCGGCTTTTGTGACGACTGGCATAATTGCGATTCTGGGTGTCTTGAGTTTGCTTAAGTCGTAGGAGATACCTCGGGTTCATGTAGATCTATGGCGACGATAGATTAAATCCAGCACTGGTTAGAGTTGAGTTGTGTTGGAATACGATGAACAACAGACGTTGATGTGGGTGGTTGTGAGTAAAGCTTGTTGCAAAAGAGGGGTTGGGTATAAGAGCCGAAATGTAATCTTAAGTTAGATTGCCAGTATTACGAACTATTCAATTCACCAATATTATCACAAATTAGAAAGAAGTTCATGCTTATGAAAGATAAGGCGATATTAGATGAATATAGGTGTATAATCATTTCAGGCGACAGGTATATTATTTATAGATCTTTGCCACAGATACCCAGTCTGGTACTAACCCGATCCTACCCTAATCCTTCCCAAATCCTACCCCGATACCACCCTGACACCACCTTCATAATCCAGTAATAGTGACATTGTATATCAAAATTTCAACTACCAAACTCTGATGGAGTAGTGAATTTCAACATTGGAGTCTCAAAAATCTTGCCTTTCTCCTTTGCTTCTTTCCTCGCAACTGTACACGCCGCCTTGAAGCATTCGTGAATAGTCTTCATCCCAACATCCACCATACACAAATCAAACATATCTTCAATATCACTAACTTCAATACCGATATTCTCAATCCATTGGTCATTGCTATTGAAAGTAATACTTTTCAAAAATCCCACTCGCGCCACTTGTTGAAACCAAGCTCTAACAAGATGCATATCGCCTCCGTAAAGACTTTCAATTGCAATATGCTGTGTGCTCTCAACATCACATGGAACAGTATAAGGCCAATCCGAAAACGACGAGAATATGAGAGTATCTTGGGTTTTGTTGGCATAGAATTGATAATCCTTTTGACGGTCGTCTCTCTCAAACTTCCAAACAATCAAGTCATAGTGCTTAAAAGCAACTTCTCGAGATTCGGGGCAAGCCTGCATTACGGAGGGTACTCTTCTACAAGAAGGATCCAGAGTAATACGCTTAATATGCGATTCCCAATCTCCTTCGGCGTGGGCTGTGATGTTGGTTGGAGAGGAGCAAGCCAAATCCCATATCATGAGCCGAAGTTCCATAGGTAGCTTTTCGAAATTAGTGAATGTTTTCAGCTTTTGTCCATCGCTTTTGCCCTCCGGATCTTTATCGACTCTTTCGACCATTTTGGATTTTGTGACGACAGGCATAATTGAAGTAGATGTCTTAAAGTTGCTTCTTCAAAGAGAATGAAGAAATTGGTGCAGGCTCTTGGTAATAGTATTTATGATTTAATTGAAGTTGACCGAAGATTCAAGTAGAACTTGGAATGTAAAGTTTGTTTGTGGATGAAGATAGATCAAGATCAAAATACCTAGAGTTATATATTAATTTTATCTGCCATACCGCTTCCTGTAGTAGTATTTATTCACTATGTTGGCAGTGCTACTCGGAATACTTTAGTATTGTAAAAGTATTTATAACCACTTAGAAGAAAGTCTGACAAATACCCATAGTTTTGAAGATCAAAAAAGTGTTAGCATACAGTAGAAACATACGGCAAAAGCAAGACCATTAGATGACCACTGTACCTCGCAAGGAAAAGGTAACTATTTAATGTTATATCGGAGCCACTACTAATAATAAAAATAAGATGAAGACAAATCTTATGCTTATTGGTGTAATTTTAATCATCAAAGTACAGCAACTACAAGCAAAGAAGTATGGCAGCAATATGGTATTGGAGGACAAAAAACAAATCCACAATCTTGCCTCGGAACCTCTGATATATAATACAGTCAATCTTGAGTCAATGGAATATCTTCCATGTGAAAGACGCTTGATAATACAGTCCCAGGTACATCACATTGGTAAATCATTGTCGATCCAGCATCCCGAATACCCGGATCGAGATCTATAAAGGTGAATATATTCTGGGTCTTTAGTTTCGTCTAATGATCTAGTTGAAAATTTTCTTTGAGCAGAGTTTTCAAAGGAGTTTTGGATCATCTTGAATTCCAGGTTACATCAATCCTTTGAACACTACAGCCGATGAGTATCTCAAGTGGTACTTTTGCGTGGCTTCATGGTAAAGTCTTTAGTTGAACACCTGGCCAGCTACTTACTAGAGTTATACTACATTGGATGTTCTACAGCCGTATGGAAACGCAATCATCGGTATCGAAATCACCCATATCACCGCCACCATGTTTTTCAAAGCAACAGATCAATGGGGTGTGATCATATCTCCAGATCAAGATAACCCAGCAAAGATCCGAGTCACCATTACCAAAGCAACCGATGTCCTTCACGAAGTAGAGACAAGAAAAGCCGAGGAGAACATGAAAGCGTTGAGTATCTTGGCCGAGGATCTCCGTGCATATAGAGCTGAGCTTGCGATGGAAAATACATTGATTGTGCACAGGGAAAACTTTTATAGAAATATGGGAGTCCCGCCTGAATATCTACGTCTCAATCCCGAACTCACACACTTCAAGCCGCTACCTCAAGAACGCAAGCTTTTATCTCAAGGAAACCTTCCACACTTCGCACTCAAAGGCAAAGCTCGAGCTGTACCTACCTTAGCTATACGTTCTCCCGATGGGCATTCAAGACGCATCGACATCAAGAGAAAAGGTACGCTGGACCAGCAATCACTTCCTCAAAATCCAGCTTCCCAAAAACTATCCTACTATCCCGACTGCATGAAAATACTGAAATACGGCTCAACAGCCACCAGTAAGATCGGCTTCTACGCTGTCCCAGCTACCGAGTTCCATCTCTTCCGTTTCCTCCCCTCCGAGCTTCAAATCAAGATTTGGAAGTACTCCCTCCCATTAGTTCGCATGGTATCCCTATCAAAACGAGCCTTAAACCCCCGCACCGACGAACGCCCCCAAGAACCTACAACCATCGAATTTAACTCTACCCGCGAACGCTATTTCCGCTTCCGTTATTTCGACTGTAAAACTCCAGCTCTGTTACATGTCTGTAACACTAGCAGAGAGATTGCATTAAAGAGTTATGAAGCCGTTTTTGCGGATCCCTGGTTAAAGCTTTCTCCCGTTTATGTCGATTATGATAAGGATGTATTTTTTCTTCCGCAACAATGGGGTACGGGTCATCGGGAGTGGTGCGATAGGTACGGGGATCCAGATAAAGTGTACCGTGTAGCAGTACGTTGCGCCCATGATACACCACCAGAGGTCATAGACCGTGCTGCATTGGACAGGGATGCTCGCATCATCATTGGGATCTTGCTGCGTTTCCAGAACTTGGTAGCGATATACTACATCAAGGGCTTTTCGAGGACAGAAGAAGAATCTAGGAAGTGGAATCCATATATGACGAGGATGTTGAAGAAATCGAAAGAGTGGATGTTGATGGCTGCGAGACAACCTGCAAATCATGTGAACTTGAATTATACGAAGATTCCAAGTATTTCGGCGGTTTCGTGGAATCAGTTGGCGGATATTTTGGGGAAGGTGGAGTTGGGTGGACCGGTGGATTTTAGGATTGATAAGGGTTGTTTTGTTCCTTATCCGACGATTCATATTTAGGGAGTAGAGGTTCTAGGATGGAGTGGCTCTCGCAGGACTGGCTCTCAGGCAGGATTGGCTTTTGGGCAGGATTGGATTCCAGGCAGGGTTGGGAGGCATGGGTCTCAGGAAACGTTGGGTCTTAGGAAGTGATGACGGTCATCATCTTCCAGACGGAAGTTAGGGGAATTCGGACAAGATATATGAATCTTTGGTGTGCAAATATGAAGCCAATGTGGCAAACAAACTCGTACACAATACAGATACCTAGATAGATACTTGAATTCTCACATGTATCTCAGGAAATTGATAAGGTTAGGTATTTATATGATTCAGCTGCAAGGCCTATCCGGTGTGTGATTGAACAATTATCGTTCTTTTGTATCAACCTTGTATAATCTGGAATCACTTGCCTCACATCAGAGGTCGCGGCTGTAGATGCTTCTCCAAGAAGAGCCGCCAAATTGGCTGACCAGAAGGTGAGATCCAGGTTTTTATACACCATGGTTCGACCATTCAAGTCCTCATAGGTATTTCTCGTAAAGTAGGAAAAACTGAGACTACATTATTAACATCAATCCCCGACTAGGAACCTCCCTGGGCATCCAAACTTGTCGACGAAGCACCATCAGCCCCTCGCAGATGCGCCAGCTCCCGCAACCCAACTATATCACGACACTGATTGACGATGGTCGGTTTCTGGCTATTGATCTTTCTCCGCTTCCAGATTCGAGACAGGCAAAATCGACTACTTTCTTATCTTGATCACTAATCGAGCTTTCCCACGATTACAATCCCTGAGACGCTCCCAGTGAGGCTTCATATCTACCCACTTGTACAACTGCGTCGTATAAAAGGATACGTTCTTCCTACTAATATCCCAACAAATGGCTATACCATCGAGAGTACAACGGTCATATCCCTTCATTCTCCTCTGTTCATCTACAAGGTCCTCATATGTCCACAGCGAAGAAATCTTCATGACCTCCAACTTCTCGACGTCCGATGTGCGAAACTTCCCTTTGAAGAGTTGGAATTCCACCGGGATTTCTAGAGTGAACTTCTCAGACTCCATAATGCAAAATTCGCATGGAACAGCCGTTTGTGGCTGGGCTACAGGTACTGAATCAGAGTTTTTTGGATTGACTGGGATTGGGGAAGTAGGAGTTGATATCGCGGACAACTTTGTGGTGGTCTGCATTTCAGGATTCGAATAGATTAGGGGTTTCGAAGTCATGGCTGCAGTGAAGTTTGAAAACTCCGTTACAGTGGAAGAACCAGTTGGGTTGTGTGTGGGCGGGGGAGGATCAATATAATATGTAGATTTTCAGATGAGATATCATTCATGTTAATTGTCATGCATGGGAAACTTCGAGCCTTTTCATTTCTCCGCCAAGTCTTTGTGTAATTTATTTTACCAATGTACTCTTTGTTCTGAAATAGATGTTCATTATTGACAATGCGCGAATACAGTGCATGCTCCTTTCATCTTCTCGCTGATACAAGGATAGAATTTGCTTCTTTTCCACGGGGTTTTGCGTGGTAGACCTTCTCACAGTTCCCATTAAATAAAGAGATGGAATCGCAGCATGCATAACTCAACCTTTGTGTGTAGACTTTGATTACAGTTTCTGTATATCTCGAAAATCTGGTAACAAGAAGAATGGGATAAAAGGGGGTCTTGCTATTCATCACTTGATTCTGTAAAGGCAATCTGGGAGTCTTCTAGATAAGTCTTCCAGGCGAAAACTATTTCTATACGCCTCACACACGATTCCTTTTCATACCATTGTCAGAAGGCACGAGGTGTTGCTCATTTCTTTTGGCATGAAAGACCTACTGTGGCACTCTCATTCAATACACAATTTAGAATCATATATACCCCTGCCCCCTTACGTAGGTTCCGATTCCTCACCACCATCCACTAAGCACGATTACAGCCATGGCTAATACTGATGAGTTACCAATACGCATCAAAAAGGATGAATACGATACCACGCAAGTCCAAATTATCCTAGTGGACATCGCGATCGAAGACTCCGGAGGAGAATGGAAAATCAGCAACACAGACGTGCTACGAGTCCATGATGACTGGGGCTTCGACCATCTCCGATCAGCCTTTCATACACGAATTCGGTGGGGTGTTAGCATGGTAGAAGTGATAGCAATAGGTGTGAGGTGGGGATTGAATGGCGATCAGATGGAGGAAGATCGCGGTAGGTTCGATACGCAGCTCAATTCTAATTCGGATATTCTGGCAATAATGCAGAAGATGAGTCGTCGGGAATGTCTATCAGATCGTTTAATTGTACGGATTCGCAAGACATAGTAAATCTATGCAACGTTCATTCGAGGAGTCTTATTTTTGGGGAATGGGGCAAGGATGCGTCGGTAGCAATTAAAATCCTTTGCACGCCGAATCTAGGGCCAAGCCTGGCACCAATTACATAGTCAGATCCACGTACGCACATGGTGGTTAACGACCTATCAAGAATCCCATGAATGTCCTCTCTTTTTTGTACCGTCTCATCACAACGATATGATGTGCACATGATAGTATTCAGAATCACAAGTCAGCTTTTCCATATATGGGTGGTGGGTATATGCTGCGATCAAGATTCACGAGCTGGCAGCATCCCTCAGTCCTGAGTTTTACTGTATACGTATAAAATATTCACTTGAGGTGCCCCTCCATCTGACCCAACCTGCGCTTGTATGTACTTTTCTACCTTTACTCCGTTTTGTATTCACGCCTTATTATATGTGTACCGAGCCGGCCATTAGTTGCAGCACGATAATATATTTGTCTTCTATCGTAACAATTGACCAATGGATGAAACTTATGTCCACTCCTCAAAGTGTGCGCGGGTAAGCACTAAAATTTCTTTACCACACCTCAGCAAGTTGCACGCACGCAAGCGTGCAGGTTCTATCAAATGACAAACTCCAATTCGGGAAGTCCTTTCCTTTAATGTTGGCTTCGTTGAATAGGGTGTAATTGCTTTATCCCTATTGCTGAATTGATCCACAAAACTCCGACAATAACTAGACCTTTATACTCCAATACTACCTTCCTCACCGAGATTTCTATGCGGTAGGCTTTTACACGATTCAGAGGTTCAGACATAAACGAGGTATCCTTACAGGTGCCAATTCAAATGTGGTGTTGGTTTTTCCTGCCTGACGGCGGCACAGCAATCCACATTGAGCAGCCTCCGCCATTGTAGGATTCCCGAAACCTAGCTCGAAAAGCGTTAGATTTTTAGTTTTCAATGTGTTTTCTGAATCCTAGTCAAGACGTAAGTCCTGTTCTATGTCTATAACTGAGCATTTTAGAGCGCACTCAATTGCCTTTTGACATAATACCTATGGTATACACAAAGAAGAATGAAGCTTATTATTGCTGGTTCGACTGGCTTCGTTGCCACAGAACTCATCAAACAAGCTCTTTCTAAGCCGGCTATTACGTCTATCATAGGTCTCGCACGCCGTGAGACGGCTTTGCCGGAATCCCTTGGCGCAGATATTGACACCACAAAATTCAAGTCTGTTGTCTGTCAGGCCTTTGAAAACTACTCGGATAATGTGAAGCATGAGCTTTCCGGTGCCGATGCTTGTATTTGGTGAATATCCCTTTGTACCGGTTTCCTATAGAAGTACAATGCATTCATACGCTAATCTGCTGATTGGATTTTCCTAGGCTTATTGCTATAACACCATCTCAATTGAAAAACATGCCATTGGAGGAAGCCCGAAAGATTTGTTTGGACTACACGATGGTAGGTTTAAAAACGATTGCGAACCTCCCACGAGATCCTACCAGCAAACCATTCCGATTCATTTATATCAGCGGCGCCAAAAGCGAGCGGGACCAGACAAAAAGGCCTTGGGTACTTACTGACTACTTGCTCATGCGGGTATGTTGATTCTCATTTTCCTGTCGTTATCTGTGCGTACACTTGTACTAAAGCCACACACAGGGGGAAGCCGAGAATCGTGTACTGGACTTCGCGAAAGCATCAAATGGTACCGTGGAAGTTTGCGTGGCGAAACCCGGTCTCATTGATGGACCAGACCGCCGTCAAACCATGTTGACGAAAACTATATCCACAATTGGTCGTACTATCATTGGTCTTCCAAAGGTTGATATAACTCAGATTTCGGCAACACTTCTCGAGCAAGCCATGAATGGGATTGAGAAGGATACGCTCTTGAACGAGGACCTGATCGCAATTGGCGATAAGAAAGTGGCCGGTTAGATGAGAGGTCCCCGGCTCTCGCTGTCATTTATTTCTTCTTTCACAAAAAACGATGACCCAAAATAATATTCTTGTTAGTTTCTGCAATTAGTACAACACTTAGACTCCTTCGCTCTTCCCCCGTGCATACAATTTCCATCCGGCATTTTATGCGTAAAAGTCAGGAGTACGGTATTATTCTCCTGCCTGCTATTGATCTGGTCACCGACCCAGTGAATAACAGTCACCAACTACTCGTAGCATCATACAAGCACTTGGGAATACTTACGATCTTACAAACTTATTCAATCATAGTTACGAGTCAAGATGCGTCATATGGTGGATACAGCTGTGTAGAGATGTGATGGATCTTCCAGTTGAGGGTGCTACGTCCTAATATATTCCGGTGATCTATTATGCTGATCGGTACTCACATGTGTCTTTGCCACTAATATATGAAATGTGACTTACTCATTTTGCAGCTCTCCTTATCCATGGTCGAATTCATATGGCATTCTCTCGAAAGGTTGTTCGGTCATACCAAACCCAATATCTATTGTCCAATTGATACCTCCCAGTAAGCATCGACTACCGGCTCTGCCCGGGAATCGATTTGGTTGATACAACAATTACCAGTTTTTACGATGGTTACCATCTAAGAACATGCCCTTGCAAATCACTGCTAGATGTGTGCTACGGGTGGACAAGAGGAAAGTTGTAGTCGTTGGATTGTCAAGTTACAGTGCGAAGCTCGCCCAGAAGATACCTCTAACTGTGGTATTGAGCTTTCTTTCGCCTTTAAATGCTGAATTCGGAGGTTAGTAGTCGAATTGACTGACACAGTACTAGTATTGTACCAGACTCCTGTAAAATCTCACTGATGCGCTCCTAAGTCTGTACCAAATTTATCCCCAATTTCCAACTTTCTTCAAATCCTCTACCCGCCTTGACGCCAGCTTGATTCCCAGCGGTAAAATCCTAGTTAACGTAACTTGAAGCATCTAGTACACATGCTTGAACATGAAAATAGCATATTTCATTGAATAGTCTACGGTTTGCCGCTGTAGAAGTCAAGATTGGGGTTTGCTAAGGCTGTGGTAGACGCTTGGTATCGAAGCGACACGCTGGAAGTTGGAATTCATAATTGAAGAATTAATGCTATGCTTCTAAAGGATATTTATTGCTAGTCCTTACGATACAGTATTACATTTACTTGGACTTCGTACCATTCAATGCATCAACCTGACTGTAAAGTTTCGCGAAGATGTCCGAACTCCGCCATCCACCAACCCGGGCCCTTTCTTGAACCATCAAAGCGTACGAGGGTACAACATTTGGAAATGACACACTACTACTGCTATTTGTATTGTTGTTTTGGGGGGCTGCATCAGTAACGGTTTGGGTCGTATTAGGGACATGGTAGCGAGTTTTCAATATCTTATTTGGATTGAGGATATGCGCACTATGTTTGATTGTTTACGGGATATGATTGATTGACTACCGACCATCTGCTTGTACCCTTACCGTGAGAGAAATGCACCTATTGGATTATTTTGAGGTTATAAATCCTTCGACTGAGATATAAGCATCGCTCCCCTTGCAAATCTCCAGTCTGAACTTTCGCGCAAAATTCAACATGGCAAAGTTTAACTTCCATCACATTTAGACGCTGATTTCAGTCCCAGCGGCGAGGAAAACTTCCAAGTAGATAACCAACCGCCATCATATTAGAATCAAGGATTCCAGAATTTCTAAGTAAGCAATTTACTATGTTGATAATTGATATAAGGTTGATTGAGTGACGCTGGGATTTAAATGAAAAATCGTAGATAACCAACCGCCATGAAATGAGGACTGAGGGCTCGGAATGCCTGAACGAATAATATATGGCATTTATAATTGGTATAATAACGATGAACTGGCGCTGGAATTGGAAGAAGAATGCCCAGTTGGATATTGTACAAAGGTTTGAAGGAAGTTGGAAGTTGGGATAAACTTGGTACAGTATTCCATACAGAAAACCAAACCACATCCCCAATATATAGGTACGTCTGTTCTATAACTTTTACGTGCTCAACAATACACATCTTCAGATCTCATGTAAGCTTATTCATATTTCCACGAACCAGTCCCCTATGCTGATTCACCAACAATAGCCGTACGACACACACACAATATTAAGCCTTATCTGCACAAGCAAGCAATCAATCATGCAGTCCACCGTCCTTATCACTCTCATCACCACCATATTTCTCTCATTCGGTAAGTAACTTCAGTCATCCCCTTACCAATAATCCTGATCCCCTTTATACTCTATGTACATGCAGTCCAACTAATCGGATCATCGCACCCTAGTCTCTAACGCCAGTGGCACTCCTGAGAATCCGTGGGCTTTTCTCGCTGGCCGGGCTACCGCTACAGGTCTCGCTACCGGTGCCGCTGCCACTTCCACCACAACAGGCACAAAAGGAAGCGCCACAGGGAACTTCGGTAACGGTGGTATGTGGGGTCGGGACTCCTTCGACAACTCAGTCATAGAAGTGTGGCAGGCTGCCACGCCTAATGATATCCACGCAGAAGTCAATATTACCTTTACCACGTTGACAGGAGATTTCATGGTCATTATCAACTGATGAGTTGGGACGACATCTCTGCGGATGTCTCCTACAGGCCAACTTATCTTGCGTCCGGAGTTCCACGCCCAGTAGATGGGAATTATGCACCCTATGATATCGTTTGGAATGCGACTGATCTGACAGAAGACATTACAGTTCAGACTAATGTGACGCATTGCTATTCCGATTATGGTATTGATTACATTGATTCTGTGTGGGTTTATTGTGGCACGCCTTCCTGGGCTGATCACATACGCCAACCAATATAAAGCATTGCAGTTCCGAAGCTTTTACTGGCATTGAATCCTGGGGGTCCCCGGTGGCATGCGTTCCTGGATTGGTATATGAGTCGCTTGGACATCATCAACTTCGGAGGAGTTTTCATGAACCAGATGTTGCTATTGTTAGCTTAGAGTCAGGTACTCAGGGTCATTAATTCAAGATTGTCTTGGTTCATTTGACTTGAAGGAGTACGCACAACACTTATTACTCTCTCCCCAGAGTCAAATGGTGTCATTTTTTCCTCAATCTCTATCTCATTCCCGTTCCTTTGCTTGCTTGTGAATTCTTATCAACTTCGACCACCCTTAACAACAATTCACATCACCTCCTTCTTCTTTCATCCCACTCCATCTTGCCATCTTCCTATCCCTGTGTATGCCCATATCAAAACATTGCTTCCAATCCACTCTATTATTCATCTTTCACCCAACAGCAAGTTCCTCATCACTGTTCCATACCCAAGTGAAGTCCATTAACAATCCTTCGAGTACCACACTACAGTAATCCCCCATTCCACTTCCCGTATGCTACGTGAACGATCAGGATGCCGCTCACTACATATCACAATCGACTACGCAATGCCATTGAGAGACACAGTGGCTAACATTGTTAGTATCGATAGGGAAACTCATGCCATGCAGCAAATAAGATCAGCCGCATCATATACCTGCTGTGTATTTGTAGTCCACTCAGCTCGCTCTTAGCATTCCTGAATTATATGTACTCATGGAAGAAACCTTTAGCCCAGGTAGTGGCTGAAAGCGGTACCATGATTTCTCGAGATTCTACACCTTCCCGTCAGCTTCTCTGCTTGCAATTTTGGTGGCTCCGGAAGCGGCCCAAGATCCGGTGGCTCGGTATAGAAGAAATGCGGGCAGTAAGTTCTGAAGTGAAATCGATAGTATCGCAATCTTGCATGCCAGAGGAAAGGGAGAAGTTAGAAGCGAGATTGAGATGGATTTCGTGAGACGCGGTTTGCATAATTGCGTTCTTGTGACGAGCGGTGATAGATCTGATTGAGAGGTATGGGGAATCTCGAGTATCTTTCGAGGTGAGAATGAAGGTTTGGGTGCACTGTAGTATTGATCATTCGGGTGAGATTTGGGTGTGCGGAATGGAGCTGCGGGGCAAATGCCATATTCCAAACTTTCTCAAACTTGGCTGGCGGTATCCTCATACTTCGTTGCGTGTACTTCTTACCCTTCCGTACCCATACAGAATATAAATCATGTTCCGGTTCAATTGACAGACAGTGAGCTACGAACATACTGGGTCTAGATATATTTTTACTCATTGTGGCACTTTCATTGCCGAAATTCTTATCGCTCGGTAGAACTCCACAGTTGATCGTTTGTAAGTTCGTTCTTACTACTCCTTCGTGGCTGCACTTGATGGTTCATATCTTCAAGATGGACGTAACAATGTTGGGAATACTGAGCTCCACTGTATATTAGTTAATTTGGCAACTATTTATATACGAATAATCACACCAGCTTCAGCAGATTTTACCATGCCAATGTGTATGCGCAGGTCCCTACCATCGCCCGTTGGCAGTGAAAGATGGATTTAAACTTACATAAAGCATTGCATTGCATTGCGCTATATAGCAACGACGCAGGGTGTAAGACGATAGCTCATCTGTCTCAAGTTTGCGTAATCCAGTACGTTCGTAGCCGGTGATGATGTCCGAATGCCCATTACAGAGAGTCCAAATTGCGGAACTACCTCGCTTCCTACCATTAGAGAAATACCGATGAAACCAGAGGACCATGCCATTTTCCCCCCGAAATAATATCTTCCTAAGATATCCCAATGCTTCATTCCATCCTGCAGAATTAGAGATATGAATGTTCGAACCCCGAATCAAAATTGTACCAATTGGTAATTGAATGACAGATTGAAATATGAACGTCCAGCTGCTGAAATGGCGACTCTGTAGCCCACTCAAATTCATCCGGTACACGAACCTATGAACTGACTTGGACATCATATGATAACAGGAAAGCGAAACCCATGGATGATGTAAATGGATACGGTATGGTTCTATACCGAATTGAGTGCCAAGTTTGAGTTGAAGTATATGTAGTCGGCTTCCTTATTTCCGACGTCGATGCGGAGAATTCGGCCAGTATCCGGGCGTAGGGGCGCGGCCCCCAGTAAGCGATGGTGGGCGGTTTTCAGATATGCAACAAAACTGTTCCGCATACAGTGGCAATTATCCTCTAATGATTTACATCTGAAACTTGAGATGAGTATCGCTGCCTTTCAAAGCTCAAAAATGGTTTTTTTTTCCACCACGTCAATCCCACTTCCTGCAACTTGTCCCATTACAAATTGCCCTGAAGTAAAGATTCGAAACACACCAACCCGGTACCTGCATTCCACCGTGTTCGATTGTTGCATTATGGACCACATCATTTGTACACATCAATCATTACGACGATTCCGATACCAACCAAAAAATCAAGTAGGATCGTAATCAATTCAGAAATCATGGAGCTAGCATGCCGGCTCGATTTCGTGAAGAGGTGGAACGTTGTGTTGAATATTTGAAACGATGTGTTGTGTATTCGCGCATCAATAATGCGAGAGACAATGGTGAGTAACCACCATATTATTAAATAGCAGGCCCAGGGTAATTCCTGGATGCGTGTTATGATCGAAGTCATTGCAGAGTTGGGAGTTCTTCGTCTGGTGATGTAAAAGGGGAGGTTTGGATGTCTTGTCTATTGCGAGGTTGTTATTTGATGTTGACAAGAGGTTTTGATGGGTCATGGGGAAGTTATGTATGTGTGTGGCGTTAGTGCGTTGACTACTAGAGTAGTTGACTTTTAGTCTCAGGTCCAAAGTTCAATGGTGCAAAGAGATGATTACTAGTTCACACTTAGGGTTTGGCAACTAGCTGAAGATGAAATGACGAATCATGTGGTATAATTAGAATGCATTGACAGTATGCTAGCATTTAGTAAGGTAACCCCTCTATCCTGCCGAAATCCTCCATTCTATCTAAACCGCATTCATTCATTTTTGGATGTAGTCGCCTGCTTCTTTTCCCTGAGCCACACTATCAGCCGGTCTCTAGGACATTTTCTATCCCTGAGTGTCTCCCATAGCAATCCCATATCTGAATCGTCGTCCACAGGTGTATCGTAAGTGCAATAATCGAATCCCTGGCCCATGTCCCATCTCATAACTATTGATTTAATCCGAACATCGTTCCTTTCTTTGACTTCTCGCGAGTTAGAGATTACACGAACCAGGTCCTCGTATGTAAATCGTGAGGTGACTCTCCAAAAGTTGAACAGAAATATGCAAGAATTGTTGCCATAGGGTTCTTCCATTTCGATGGGTACGATGAGATTGAACTCTGGTGTGTCAACCTTGCTCAGTTGGTCTTCAGCAGCTTCTGTGTCGACTCTCGCCCGCTTGCGAAACGGTAGGTCCTGCGGCTTCAGCGTGCTGGAGGTATCAGTCATGTCGGAATCCATGTTCAAGTAGTCGCTTTTGTGGTAGTGCTCGATCGATGGACTGTACTGCCCTTGAATCTAAGCAGATAGCATCAATATATGTATTTATTGCTCTCTTTATCACATCATAAATAACACTTCCTTTACGAGCCATAAGAATGCTCTAGTGGTAACATGCTTGTTTGCTCCTTGTCTTCTCTTTTTATCATCCTCTAGCAGCTTCTAAAGCACCTAGGTGTCCTTTCAAATCGCAATTGATTTCTAATTACTTGGTCATTCATCTTTGTGCTCATTGTTCAAAATGTTTAAGTGCCAACTAAGTATTGGAGAAGGATCCAATAGAGGTAGAAACGAACCTCCTTTGTTGCATCCACTGATAAATGCGGTTTATCCTACCTTGATTCGACTTTACTTTCCTGAACCTACGAGACTTTGACAGGTACGGTGTTATGTGGAATGAAGCGTGATGCTACCGCTAATTAAAGAAATGATGAGTTCTACGTAGATTATTCTACAGATTGGGGACTTTGAATTTCCATCGGATTTATTGATGGATGTATGTTTGATATGAATTCCATTTCATTCCATATTATCAATCTATCAATCAACCAACCACCAATCAATTATTTTGGCACGAGATTATCCTGGCGCGCGCTTTACAAGTCTGACAAACAACCGGTCCATGGGATATCTATCTCTCACCGCCATCCAAAACAACCCCATATCAGTCTCCTTGTGTAAAGGTCTATCAAGTTCCTCACAGACGTCTGGTAGGAGCGTACTCCAGCGCATAATCATATCGAGAACTCTAAACTCAGCTTTGTGTGTATTTCTCGCCCAGTCTTCGATATCGTCACAAAGCATCCTGTGCGTGTATTGTGAATTGAATCTCATGGAATGGCAATAGATGGGATTCTGTTCATTCCCATACAAGCGGCGACAGTAGCAGTAAGTGGCGAATCGGGAGGTAATACCGTAGTAACAGGCCATAGGTAGGAATAGCTCGAACTCCGGGGCTTGAATGTGGCTCGGTTGAACTTCAATGGCATTGCTAACCTCTCCTTCGACTCTTGCTTGCGATTTGATCGTGCTGGAAGTACTAGTCATGATGAGATCCATCTTCAGGTGATTGGCTTTTGTGGGAATACTCGATTGATGGACTGCACTTCCCTTGAATTAGAGCAGATATCGGAACTATACTTATGATTTGGATTCTCTTATCACATCATGAAACTACGATTGCCTTGCGACTTTTGAGAAAGGTCTAGTTACGAAATTCCTATTCGCTTCTTCTCTTTGCATTTACCATTCACTGGGAGCTTCTAAAGTGACAGATGGCCATGGGTATAAAGGCCTAGAATGGCCTAAAATATGTTGATTTCAAAGCACATATTAATGATTGTAAATCAATCATCACTAATACCGATATCGATCGGCTTTACAGGAACATAGAGAGTATATAATAATAGGAAGAGACTCTTAAAGTCCCTTCCTCAGATCACTTCAATACCACTTTATGCTTTCTATGTTTACATTAGTTCTATGCATCTGTGATAAAGCACTCGAGTACACTTCTAAACACTAGGTAGATTTACAATTATAAGATCATTTAGTACCAGTTCCAGAAGGTTGTGGTGTGATGACAGATTTGTCGCATCCACTGATGCATGCCATAACTTTCCTTCCTTTGTCCGAATTTACTTTCGTTTATCTGCAAAACCATGGTAATAATTGGTAAGGAATGATGTGGAAGAACGAAGCTTCACGCTACCAGTAGTTGAAGAAAGGTTGAGTTCTATTCGGATTATCTTGCCAATTAGGTACCGGTACTTCAAATTCCCTTCGGATTCATTCATGATGTATGTTCGACATGACCCCCAACTCATTTTATTATCAACTTATCAATCAACCGACCACCAATTAAGATCATCCTCAATCAAAATTCCCTCAGCCCAACCCTTATCACAATCCCAAAGCTTGAACTACCACAAATAGACTATCCTTATGACAATCCCTCTGCCTCAGCATCCTCCACACCAGCTCCAAATCAAGACGCTGCCAATTCAAGTTCGACCGAATCAAAAGCCAGAATTTGCCAATTCACCAAGATCCCAATGATTATGAATTTCGATGACTTGATGCGGTCCTCCGTAGATATCGTATATTGGCGATCGAAGTTTTTCATGAATGGAACCCGCGAGGTCCATGTAGGTCGTTTGGTTGTTGACTTCCATGATTTCCCCATTCATGAATTTGTCCTCGGTAATCGCTTCTTTGCCGGTCGGTTTAGTTCTGTCGAAAACTTCTGCAATAAAGGAGCGATCTTGGGTCATTGGAAGATCTGCCATTCTGTGCCACGGGTACTGTTTGAAGTGATACTGGCGTGGGTTTTGATAGGTGGGGAGACGTATATATGTACATGGTATGGTTTGCTAGATGGAAAGACCATGTCCTTCTGCTATAGACATACCTACCAAGCCTCATACTCATACTCAATTACACTCTTCCGCCGTCGTGAGGTGCTTACAGTCTAATAGCTACCGTTAACTATTCTAAGCAGTTTCTTTAGTTTTATCTATCCTGTAACCTGTACATTGGGTCGTGAGGGAAAGTAGCAACCTCATCCGATTCATCTTAAATTCATAGACTTCCCATCTAAATATGCAACTATGCGTTAAACATTGTGTTCTACAGTCGAAATCCCCTCCGAACCCAAGCTAGCTAACAATCACCTAAACATCCTACTCTCCACTTTCCACCTTCACCATAATACAATCCCTATCAGATCTTCTCTCCACCATCATATTCCATATGATAGGCATGCGAGCATGCCATCTTTCACCTAGAACCATGTAATAAAACCCGCCCCATATCACACCAACCTCTTGTATATGAGAAATAGGATTATTACCAGAACCCAACATCGACACCAACTCATGATAAAATTGGCGATAAGTTGTGTGGGAATCGACAGTCGTTACTTCAATCAGTTTGGGGCTATACGGTAACCCGGGTGGTTGGGGCTGACTGACTTCCCGAAATACAACGAGAAGATTGAGCTTGAATGCTGGTGGCTCGGCGTTTTGTGAGTTGGCATCTTGTTTTCGTTCACCATGTGGAGTGTTCGTTGGGGCGCCAAAGTGCGGTGGTATTGTACTATCGTGAGATGACATTCTTGCTTTGATGTTCGGAAACTGGATGCCGGAGAATTGTAGGTTAGGGAATGCGAGGATATATACCCATCCTGTGGTCTGGCATATGAAAGTATCGTATCATGTTTGAGCATACAGTGAAACTCATGACTTGCTGTCACTTGATTGAATAGTAGGATTTCTGTGATTTCTTGTTATAGAATTGATTGATACAGTACATGACTTAACTCATGAGTTCACTGAGAATGATATGATTGCTCGATTGATATTCCGCGAGATGATTTATTATCCTACCACGTCTCCCCCAATCTAACCATCCGTTCCAGCTCTACCGATTGTGTCAACTCGGCATTCGAGATACTATCAAGTAATCACCCCGACACCCGATCTTCCAGCTCCACAACAAAATGATCCTTGCTACATTTTCTCGCCTGTATTATCTCCCAGAGGGAAGCTACATTCGATGTTTCATCAATTTCCGAGTTGAACAAATCGCTCCATCGGATCATAATACTTTTAACTGGGACCCCTAAGCTATGACTGAGTCCATCCACAAGAACACGGTACGTAGTTGTTGTCTTGTACTTTGCTGCGTGGATAGCAGATCGGAGAATTGGTGGATTAATAACTCTTACAAGGATGTAGGCATAAGAGCTGTCAGGCAACGGAAGGGACGACATTCTTGCACATATGTTTGAAGTCTGGATGTAAAGTTCTGGTCACATTGGTGGGGAGCACATATATATTTATTCTATGGTTTGCTATATGAAGATCATCCCGTTTGCTACCCTCAGCTGCAAGCGATGTCATGATACCGGCCTATTGCTGTTTCCAGAGTGACTAGTTGTCAAAGCGGGATGCAATCAGTGTGGACAATCTTTAGCCACTATCAATTGCCATGTGCAGGAGAGAATGACACGCACAGTAAACCATGTGTATGAGGGACCTGGGGTATGGTGGTGTTGATTAAAAGTGTTGTACATCTGTATGGCTCCCAGTCGCTAATACCATGGGTACAAGCGCTATTGCTTAAAGTCCGCGCGTGCCCATAGATCGACTCAAGCTTGCGCCCCCACGCTCTAGCATCATCCATCCACCCCATTGATCGCTTCCAAGATTCCGTCGCACACCGGTATACTGTATCACTTCTTGTCGCCCAAGACAGGAGAGCCAGCAAAGACAGGTGTACGTACCGATATCGCAGGCTTTTCATATTCAACCAAGATCCAATCCTGATATCCCCTATCCCTAATCATCTCAAACAGAGCTCTAAGATCCTCCCCATTATTAATTTCGGTAAAGCGAGAGTCCTTCTGATATTGTTGCCATTCAATCTTCACTGTTCTGACGACCAGATCCTTTGTCGGTTGAGTAAAGCGCACCCTCGCGGAATTATTGGTCTTCGCAATCTCCTCAAGTAGTTCGGTTCGAGTCAACTGATGATCGTGTGGGTATTTGAAATGTAGAGTGGTGACCCCCAAGGTACCCTCGGTATCCAGCATAATATGTAGCATAGCCTTGTAATCGAAATCCTCGGTCGTAGGTTCGAAATTGTAAGAGAGGGTTTGGCAGGTCAACAAGTAAGGGTCGCGGATCTGCAGTGTCTGAAGTGTTGGTTTAGGCTTCGGATTTTCCAAGGTATATCTCCCTAACTCGGTTTCGGCCCGCCAACCTGGTGATGGTGTTTCTGGAATCTCGATCATCTCATTGCCTGCAAGGTTGGACCGTTGTGATGGCGAATAAGGACGGGTGCTTGGCATCATGGATTGCAAACCTCCTACGTATTTTGGCATGTATGAAGAAATTCATGCAAAAGATGGGAAGTTACGATTTACCATCATAACTTGTAGATTATACGTGCCACGGGACTATTTGCTAGTATTTATAACAGCGCACCAGGAAATTGCGGAATAAAAAGCCTGCATTGCCGAAAATATTTTTCAATGGCAAGAGCAAAAGTGAATTTCTTGAAGGCCTGTAACTCCCCAATATCAAGATAGGTTTGTAGAATTGGATCGAATCGGGCAGAAATTTCGAGATCGGAATCCCACTGGGCAGGAGCAAATGTCCGGTTCCGCGACAGCCCCATCACATCAACATTTGAGTTACCTAGAATATAGGGCATGGGCATGAAAGCTTGCAACAAGAAGCAAGAACATAAATGAAAAGCTCATAATTGAAATTACTCAATGGAAATCATGAAAAAAGTATAAATCAACTTAATAGGGGTAGGTCCCAATTATTTATATTGACGACGACGACAACTTTGTAGTTTTAATTGCCCTGACTAGCCAAGCCAGCCAGTTGTGTGATGACCGCAATTTCAAAGTCACTGACATCGAGAACTAAAAGAGTTCTCAATCATGAAAATGTGGGATATCCTTCAACTGACACAATCGATATTTTAAGGATATACCTCCGATTCTCTGTCCAAGTCAGCTTGGCCGTGCCTAAGAACTTAACTCAGAACGCGATTCTTCGTGCTAACCTACATGTACATTCCGGAACACAATTCTATGACAGAGGCCAAATCTTCCCCTTTACGTACGTACATGGCTGGATAATTCTTTGGGATGGTGGCGGAGCTTTCTGGTGTGGCCTATTCACCAACCAATTAAAATCTGGTAGTCGGCAGGTAATAAAATGTGGCTGTTCACAACACAAGTATTTGTATCACCAGTACTGGTAGTTATCTCCGCGGAGAGCAATCTTTACCACCAACATAGAACTTCCTCGAAGTTTCCGTTCGGAAGTACTCTCCGCCCCATGATCAAATGTTAGTCAGTGGGTGGGGAGGACCCAGAAATCAATTATTTATTGGCTTTGAATGGCTACCATTTGATTTTGGCCTGTGCAACACCTGACTTCCGGTATTTCCTACAGTTGATCAGTGCTTAAAAGCCTCGCCACATAGCCACCCTTTGTTTGGCGGGGGTGGGGAGTATTGTTCGCCATCAATCATGCAGCTTACTATATGTGTATCCTTGTCCATCCAGATCCATTGGACGGGATAGATCACCGAAAGCGCTCACCGACAAACCATCCTTGCTCCTCGTCGCCCTATTTGTATGGAGTTATCATTTAACCACCCTTTTTCTATGGCAATGAGAATAGCCACAATTTAGAAGTGCATTTCAAGCGGCGTGCATACCTTTGATTGTGCGAATAAGGTTGGCGGATACCCTCTTGCCCTCTTTTCAAAAATTACACCAAAATTATACTTCCTTTCTCACTTGCGTTCCACAATTTTATCGTCGCAATCACGCTGCTTTACGAAATCGAAATCTCACAATGCCTGAGTCTCCGTTTCAAGAGCAGGCCGATTGGCTGGAGGAATTCATTCATTCAGACGCCATGGATGATGCACCTGACATGGATCTTGCAGACGATCCCGGCAGGTGAGTAAAAAAAAAAACGTGTTTGCTAACAAAAAGGGTGTCAGTTTCGCAACTGGCAGTTTTCAGCAAGTATCCAATGAGTTTATTGGTCAAACTCAACATCCTGGAAACC